>JAYMTA010002590.1:0-16167 GCA_036897625.1 Pelargonium cotyledonis | reverse complement strand
TCTTTCGTTGTCATCTCTCTATCATTATATTGTACTTTTCTTTCGTGGGAATGATATCCTTATTTTCCGTTAAAAAAAAACTAAAGGTTGGCATTTTAGTAATGTAACCACAAGCAATTATATATAGCCCATTATGAAATTTAACATGTTAAGGGTAATGTTGAAGTGAGTTACTAATAAAATTGTCTTAAATACTAACATAATTATAAATTTACTAAATTATCATTAGATAATTAAATATGAAATTATTTATATATAGAATTGAATTAAACGTATTGAACAATCAACGAGTACAGTGAAGGCCAAGTGAGGTTGTCAACCGCAATAGTAGAACAGTCTACGTTAAATAAAAATGTGTATATCTGACTCTAAGTCGACCAACATCACATAAGAGTACCAATTGTGGATCTCCCAAACAAGCACTGTCTTGTCTAAGCTTAATAGGAAATAAACAAGTAAATAATTGCAGCCAAAAAAAGGTAATGAAACGGAGCCATCCAATCCATATTCCATTCTGACTACAGCTTCCTTCATTGCTACATACATTTAAAACATTCAATAAACTTTCACATCCAACTTATGCTTTCATCTTTTTACCCATAATTCTTATTGGGTTGGGGGAATTTAGTTCAATGAGATAGAAAGGAACCAATACCTAACAATCGTTCTTTTTTCCAAGAAATAAAATAAATGGCTAATCATGCTTACAAATTGCAATGCTCTAACTAGAAGGTGGATATGTAACATACAATGTAATGTTATTACAATAATTAGCAAAGCTTGAATTAAAAGTTGAAGAAAGATGAAATGAAAGAAAAGCTATAGGCAAATTTCAGAAAATCCTCTTTTCCCGTGCTTTTTTCGTGTTTCCTTTGCCCTCAATTTTTGCATATCCAAAACAGATAGTTTCAATACAAGTAAATCACTGTAGCATCATAAAATTAAAGCAACACCAGTTATGAATATGATATTGATACTGGCATCTTCACACCCCCAGCAAGCAAGCTGTGGTAGGCAATGGCAAAACCAAGATCAACTTCCAATGACAGTAGACATGAAAAATATGACAAACCAATAGAAGCTGCTGCACAGTTGTTTTTTCCATAAAATATAAAGAAAAGTGATAAAATATAAAGAAAAGTGATGAGATTCACATCCATAGTTGTGTGTGAGACTTCACTGTAGGAATTGGTTCAAAGCTCACAAATACAACCTCAAACATACAATGCAAACTCCGGGTTAAAAGCCTTAGAAAACCTTAAAATTCAGTGCTTCCAACCAACACTGGAACAAGAAAACCATCTGTTGATAATTGAACACCACAACAATATATATTTAAAATAAATCAAAATCAAAGAACCAAAGGGCCTATTTCGAGAGCAAAGGAGCTAGGTGTGGAATAGGTTATCAATGTAAGTTTATTAAGCTCTAAGATTCACAGAAAAATGGCTTTCCTCTAGCCACCATATCAATAGTTACTACTAACCACATCTGATCATCATGAGACAGCAAGACAAACAAACTGCTAGCGTCTCCATACCTTTTTCTATCAAAGCATTCATACCGTTTGGCACCTTATGGTTCACAGCATATAAATGCAGTCGTGTTTGTCATAAACAATTTCATAAACTGAAATACTGAAACTCTCATGATATGAACCAAAAACCTGGATACAACAAATAAACCTCTATAAAGTATAGACACCAAAATGTGTTGGCAGCAATTTGGTAAAAAAAAACAAACTAAATGCAAAGATCGCGACCAATATCTAACACCAGTCTTAAAGTTGATCATTCCACTAGATCAAAGTATAAAAGATACTATTACAGTTTACCAGTAATCATATGCAGAAAAATATATTCATTTACCGTAGGACATCCCACTACTGAGCAAGCTGATCCTAATCATTTCTCCACCTGGCAACATAAATAACAAGCGTAAGCAGCAAGGTAAACTCAATGAGCTAAATAGGAGGTAAGGCAAAACATTAAGGTGATGAAAATCTAGGTTTGAGCAATACCTACAGATATGAATGAAAAGACAAAGGATGAAAGAACTTATACACTATAGATAGCCTTGCTATAAAAGAAGATTACAGAAAAACAAGCACCTTACCTTGAACACACCTTGTTGAAAAATCAGACAGATGATTCAAGTGTACACATTTTTCTCTTACTAACTGGAATATATGTCAAGGGCTGGACCGCCATTTAAGAGGCGGAGGATGAGCTCCACATATATTGGGGCAACGCTCATGCAAGTTCATAAAGACACCACTTGAAATGCTATGACATGTGCAAAAAACAACATTATGTTGTTCAAGTTTTGGAGAAAGGAAAGTAATTAATGTTTAACTTCAAAAACCAGAAAATATTCAAGTACTTCAAGAAAGTAAAATATTCAATTGCTTCCAGAAAGGCAATAAAACATGTTCTGTATGATTGTTCTCTCTAAAACATTCCTAAGCTGTACAAATTAGAATGAAAAGAGTCGAGAGCATTCTCTCATCTATGGGGATTCCTTAATTTAACCAAAAAAATTAGGGTTTTAATTTTCCACCCCTAGAAATACAACCTTGATAGAAGACAAAATGATAGCAGTGAGCAATCTGATATTATCTTCAACTGGTATAGAAGTCCATATACCAGACAACTAAGCGCTACAACAATTGTGTCACGGTCATTTGGAATGCGGAGGCCCATGCCACCTCCGAAAAATGAGTAATTACAGTGGGGCACCACCATGAAAGGATTATGCTCAATTCAGATAACCCTTTCCTCCATAGCACCAAGTGTATCTGTATTACCACATTGGCAAACTTAATGAAGGAAATGATATGCACTGCTGGGACCAAGAAACGCCGAGAAGTCATGCAGGATCTAATAGGACGGGCTTCTGTAAGACTCACATAGAAGCATGCAGAGAAACAACAGTTGCTCAACCCTCAGGATCATCTAGATTTCACAGCCGGATTTACTGCCATGTGCCTCTCAATCAATTTGTCCACAAAGGATCGTATCTGCACATTGATCACAAGGAAAACAATGAAAAAATGTTTTAAAAAAGAGCTAAAATAGAACGAATGTCAATTGTATCAAATAATAAGCATTCAAAGAATGGTGAATTTTAAACCACAAAGGTTTCATAAGAAGTTTTGCTGCTGTGTGTGTTTCCACCCAATAAGTTAGGATTTTCATTTATTACAATTCTATGACATATTAAAAACATAATTATTGATAAATGAAAAACTTGTAATAGTTAAAGATGCACATAAAGAGAGAGAGAGAGGTATAGTATATCTGATTTGGCCTCCTCTTTAGTCAACAGAAATGCTTGCTTTGTATATAGTACAGATGCAATATAAGTTAAAACATAAATAGAAAGCACACCTTATTCCTGCGCTTAGAATCAAGAAACACAGAAACAACCATGGCTTTCTCCGCATCTGTGGCCTGCTCCATGACCTGAAATGTCTAATCCATTAGCATCACTTTTGTTTTTGTACATAAATATATAGGATGAAAGAAACAAATTCAAGAGAAGCAATTGACCTTTGTTGCAGTTTTCTTCATGATAGACTTGTACCCCTCTTTATCGATTTTCCTTGATTTATAAAGAGGCATGAGCAATGATGCAACATAATCTACAACTGCCTGCTTAATACGGTCTGCACCTCTAGGTTGCAACTCCTTGTTGATAGTCACTTGTGAAACAGATCCCTCATTTGCTAGTCCAGCATGATTCCAGGTTGGTAGTTTTGAACTTGTGTTTGAGTCCTCTTCATCCTTTACATGCATAGTCCTATTGAAAAAATCAGAATCAGCCGCAGCTGCTTGAGATTGCCACCTCTCAATAGCATGATAGTCTTTTACTCCGTCACCACCGCCAGTATCAACCCATGCTTTAGTAAATATACTGCTGTCCACCGCAGCACTTTCTCCAGAATGCTCCCTGAAATTCATCTGACATGCAATCTCATTTGAATGGCTCCGCTGTGAGAGGTTATCCACAGACATTTTTGAACTATCAAGATTAACACACGCAGCAGAGAAATCAAGAGACCAATCCCTAACCCTGCAGTTCCTAGAGTCTATTTCTGATATACAATCTTGCCTTCCCAAGACACCACCAGACCACTTCCTTCTAAGTTCAGACTCGTCCATTTGAGCATATTGTTCCCGTCTAGCAAACTTATGAAAGGAGGGTATCTTTGGAAGCTGTAGGGATGCGTAGCCTTTGGCTCCTGAAGATGCATAGGCCTGCAATGTGCAATACTGAATTAGATAACAAAAGTCAAAACAGAGGAAAGGAAGAGGGGCTAAATGATTAAGGGAAGAAATTAAATATAGCCTGGGAACTATAAAGCATCATCACTTAGGTAGTATCTTATGTAATTATATCAGTACGATATGGGGAAAATACACAACTACACAGAGGTACCATCCTGCAACAATTCATAAAAAAACTGGCAAAAATCAGGTCAACAGCTTTGACCATGATCCAAGATAAAAACTAGGCGTTATATTTAACTAATAAAATGACAATATTTATTTTCTCAAAGAAAATACTAAAATATTGTAACAAAGGTAAAGAATGACCGCATTTCCTAAGTAGCTCATAACCATGAATTTAGCACTTTGCAGCGCCTCAACTAATCAAACTATAGTAATTAGAACAGAAACCAACCTCGGCAGCTGCGAGGGCTGCAGCTCGGGCTGCTTCTGCTGCAGCAAAGGCAGCCTGTTCTTCTTCAGACATTGGAAAACTGTTATCCTCCCCCTTAACATCCAGCTTGCCTACTGAACCTCCGGACTTGGATGAATTAACCTCTGATTTTGAATCATTGATGAAATCCAACTTAGCTGGTTTGCAATTTACTTTACTTGGCAGCTGGTACCCGGCAGATGTAGGAACCTGCAAGCTTCCTTTATTATCCATAGTACCATGATGTGTGCGCAGTGGCGGCTTTCCTGAAGTTGGATCTTTATGGAGTTTGCTCCTTGAAAAGTCTACAGCAGTTTGCCTCAACAACTTCAGTCGACTGTTAGAAGACTTTTCCTTGCGGAAGACTTCAAGCCACACATTGACCAGCTGACTAGCAATAGCACGTATGTCACGGCTTGTATGTACACACACCTTTTCTTTCACGGTTTTCCCTATACCTACAATAACAGTTGTATCTGATTTAGAAGACTAGTGAAAATAGACATAGTCATTTATGGGTGTGTGTTTTATTTTTTTAAGTCGAAGAATATATTGTTTTCCCTGTACTATATGCTCTTACACATTAGCTGGGAACAACTTCTGGAGTGGGATTCTTTTTAAATAACAGTTGTGCATTACAAAATAAATTAAGTGAAGTTCAGATGAAAAATCTACTGATTTTGTCTCTGTCTGAAATTATAGAACAAGCGAAGGAAATGAGATCACTACCTGACAAACGCACTGCAAGTAAATCGGTTGAAACACGCACGAGAAGACGAACACAATGACGCAAGAGTTGAGTCCCATCCTTTCCCATAGAATCCTATCAAAATTCAGACATAAATAAACTCTCAGAATTCCCAGTTTTAAGTGATAAAATAATTACCAACCAATAGCTCAAATAAGTATGGCTACATACATGAAATTCCAATAAATTTCAATTCAATAAGAGATGGAATTGTTAATTGACGTACCAGTATCCATGAGTTGAGTTTGGTAAGCCCTTTTCTGGTCCCAGCAAACAACTTCAAGGTATCAACAGGAAGATGCAACAAGTCTTTGGCAAGATGCAATCTTCCTGCAGTGGTTTTTGCATTAAAGAACATATCCTGTAATAAAGCTTCTCTGGTCAAAATTTGGGTGCCATCCAAGGAGCTCTTGTACAGGGCATTAGAGAGTTCAACTGCATCAAGTCTTGTTGTTATATCCCTAACTTCATCCCGTTCACAATCTGTCTGTCTTTGGGCGGCCATCATTGCCTCTATTTCTGCAGTGTAATCATTTCCGGTCCTGAATATGTCAATTATACGCACTGCCTCCCTTAGTCCGCTCATCATTGCACCACCAACTGTGTCAGGATGCTCCTTGCAGGTGGCCTCACCGGCAAAAAATAAACAATTATCGACAGGCCGACCCAATATATCATAGTCTTCTCCAGATGCTCCAACAGCAACATAAGAATACGCACCATAGCTGAAAGGGTCCCTACCCCAGTCTGTAACTACTGATGCAACTGGATCGGGTACTGAAGACTCCCCAAAAAGTTTCCGCAAAACCATTAATGCATGACTCACATGATCAGACGAGCTCATATTTTGGCCATCTATGGCAGCTTTACCGACCACCAAAGCAATTAGAACAGGAGCCCCAACAGTTTTCCTGACATTCCAGAACATGAAGCACTGCCCCCTCATATGTGTTTCTTCGGCAGTGGCTCCAAAGTAATCCACAGAATCATCCCAGAAAATTTCTGGAAATTCCAAAACTACTTTATTAAGAACTCCAAAACCAAGCCTCTGGACAGAAGAAAGTTTCCATTGAGGTAATGGTGGGGAAAACTTTATGGCTTCTGCTTTCAAACACCCAAGTGGCACCGTAATGAGGACAGCATCTCCTGAAAACACACTGCCATTTGATGTGGAAACTGTCACATTGTTACACTTCCCATCACTCACTTTTGAGTCCTTCGTTGTATACGACACATCTGTTACAACATGGTTCAAGTGAATGCTAAGTCCTTCTCCAAGAGACTCAACAACAGAACTATATCCCCCTTTTATCATACAATGTGGACCTCCAAATCCTCCATAAATATCATCCTGATTCCAATAGGGAAGAGATACTTCCTTAAGCAAAGCAGCACAACCATACTCCAAGTGCGCAAAATGCCAATCCATGACCCTCCTCTCAAGAGGACTCAAAATTTCTTCTTCAGAATATCTTTTTTCACGAACTCTGACATCAATATTCAATTTTTTAGCAGCAAGGATACTATCTCCTCGGTTTTGATGTCCAGTTTCTCCACTGTTAATTCCTAATCGAGCCATTCGGCGCCTGCTGAGGGCATACTCTAGACCATCCTCAAGAGACATCCTCATTGCTTGCTCCCCTTTCTGCGCAACAAGAAGAACCATGTCATCAAGGAGGCTGTTGTATTCTGCCTCCAAAGCTTCATCTAGGTCTGCAGGAACTTTCTGACCGGTTACTATATCATAAAGAGGGCAGTCGCTGTTCAAAACAGTCAGCTCAAGGCCCAACTGAGCACAAACCAAAGAAGAAGGATCTGGTCTTCTTTCAGTATCCACATCAGCCTCAACACCTGTAATAATGCTAGCGCCAAGATCCACTGGAACTGAAAGAGATGAGCGGTCTGTATAAACACGACCACCTATCCTACTCCTAGCCTCAAGTACAGTGACAGAGAAACCCTGACGCTGCAAGTGACGTGCTGCAGTTAAGCCAGCAGGACCAGCTCCAATAACAATTATTCTTTTTCTGGCTTCTGAATCACTCTGCAGATCACGGTTCCCTTCGGTGAGGTCACTTGAAGCAAATTGAGCACTGCCAGAATCATGAATTGGCTCTGGGCATACAAGTGGGACTGTTTTAATATCCAGCATTTCAAAAGACTGGACAGTACTTAAAATATCTGGACAGACAGTTCTGTTCGATGCTTTTGCATCAATAGAACCTTTTTCCTGGTAATCATCACCAGGGCATGCCTCACTTTCTGTTGGAAAAGGAATCTGATCTTTCGTGGCTTCTGATGTCTGATTTTCATCAACCACTTTTGCACCATTATTTCCTTCAATGGAAGCATCAGTTGTCTTTATCTGACCAAGGATAAATGAAACCCCCTCCTCTGAATCTGCAATGGAGGCCCCTGAACTTACTTCAAACTTCTTTTCTTCTAGAAGTTTGTAATTCAGCTTAGCACTAGGTTCTGTTTTATCCTTCTTCGACGCAATTCCAACATTTATATAACCCTGTATACGTTTTAGTTAGCAATGAAATTTTAACTCAAGAAAAGTTGAATAACAAACTTAATTGAATCACTGAAAGATATTTACAAAATTGAACAACGAATAACTGCAGAACTTAGGACAATACAAATAACGAGTAGGACTATTACATTTGATAAAAAAAAAATTAAAATGAATAACAATTTGGAATTTGTAAATAAACTTACACTTTGATCGAGAAATGTATATATCTCCCTAATAAAGGAAACATGAGATGGTTCATCTTCAGAAGGAATATCACTGACTCCACACTCAGAAAGAGGCAAAACACGGCTGACATTTTTATTCCAAAGACCTAAAATCTGATTCCTGAAAGAAAAAAACCGCAATGCAATTTTGATTAGATACAACAATTCATAAAAGGTCCGAGAAATAACTTAGTAACCAGCAAAGTCAGTTCTTAAAAGGCATAGGCATTGTATGTGCAGGAATTTGCCATAGAACTGCACTGCCCCCATTGATTCTACACACAAACCTAAATATACAAATCTAAGTATTTTAAACTCCTAATACCATCCCTTTCTCTTACAACAGATCTGAAAACCATGTTTTGTTGAACCCAATATCCAACTTCAGATTAATAGTGTTCTTTCATGATAGCATCTCATAGAAGAAAGCTAATAATAAATGGCTGTTGGCTACATGTGAAAACTTTAGAAGCCAGACTTCTTAAATGGTCCAAATAAGAAAATAGAAGAGAAGCAGCAGAGCCAAGTGGACATCTTTTCTTGTCTTTTGTCCTCCTCAAATACCTGAAGTCTAACTGTCTAAGCAATCTTATGTTGACAACATTACCATAGAAGTTGGAGGACCAAAAATATTATTTTCTTGGTATATTGGAGCCAATTTGAATAATAAAAAATGAAAACCTACATTTTTCCTAAATTAGCGATTGATGTTTTAACTTTTACCCATCTTTGTTGTATTTTATGCAACTATCCATAAATCAATCAAATGATTCTAAGTTTCAATATGATCCAAATATTTTGAAGGAAAAAACGTGGCTTTCACAGTAAATATCATGTAACGACACTGAATAAAGCGCTAGCAATTTAAGGAGATAACCACAAACCTGTACTCCAAATATTCCTGAAGTCCGCCTTTACGCTTTAAGACTTCCTTGAACTTAATTCTCTCAACTGGACCAACAGCATGACCCTTCAGGCCCGCTGATACCGCTGCTGCACCACAAGCTTCAGAATCTGTCACTAAATTTAAAGAGGGACCAAACTTGTCTCGCACTCTTGAAGATCGATCGCTATCTATAACCTGGTGACTATCAAGAAATCTTTGGTCGAGCATTAAATTCTCCCAATCAGCATCCCCCTCATAAGCCATGTCCCTGTGCCTATGCCTCTTGGGCTTGCGCAAACGCAAGGAGGCAGATGCCTTATTATCTTTGTTTCCTGAACTAGATGGGCGTACCACCTTTTCTAGATAACTTACATTTTGGTCTGGACTGGTAGATGGAGAGGAGGCTTCATTAGCTTCCTCAATAAGAGTAGGATAACCAGTCCCCTTGGATGTATCAGAAGATCTATTTTGATTTGAAGTAGAGTAGTGCATTGGACTTGAGGAAGCAACCTCATTTGGATGAAGTCCATGAGAGGATGGCTTAGAGATGTCACAGGTTCCTAAGGATCTCTCTTGTTTATCAATCTCTGAAGCAACCCGAAATTTATGTATTCCAGAAGATGTCGCAGTACCATCAGATAATATAGGATTCTCCTTTTCCGAAGAAACTGATGCAATATCTGGCTCCTTGATGCAAGTATTTAAGCCATCAAACTTGCCACACATTTTTCGCACCTCAGATGCTGCCATGGCAGACTCTGATGAGCAAGGCTGAATCTGCTGGGAAACTTTTGGACACAAATCACAAGCAAATCCATTCTCATACTTCACTGCTTCCCCTAATTTATGGCAATGAGCTGATGATGGATGTTCATTTAGATCTTTGGACGCATTTTCACAGTGTTCAATATCACCACCCTCAGATTTTTTATCCAATAAATAGTTTAAACCACTGTTGAACTCGCCCTTATTCAAGCCACGGATTTGTTCCATCTGCATTGGTGCAGATATGGGATTGGAGACTTCAACATCCTGCCCAAAAGTACTCTCCTTTTCAACAGAACAAGGCTTTAACCCATCTGTATTTTCAGTTCCCAGATTAACCTTCTGGCAGGAATCATAACACTTGTCCTTGACTTGATGGCAATTACACAATTTTGTGTTCCCATTGCAAATCTCAATTGAACCACAGGTGCACATACCATGTCCCTCTTGAAAACTTGGGCCATTTAGGTCCACCATGGGGTTTTCATGAGTTCCTTCAGATTGGGATTCAAGATGTGCACAATCAGGAGCTTGTACCTCTGAACACTGATTTGGAGAAGCATACAAAGGTCTCCTTA
Source organism: Pelargonium cotyledonis (assembly GCA_036897625.1). Classification (NCBI taxonomy): domain Eukaryota; kingdom Viridiplantae; phylum Streptophyta; class Magnoliopsida; order Geraniales; family Geraniaceae; genus Pelargonium; species Pelargonium cotyledonis. The sequence continues at coordinate 5,744 of JAYMTA010002590.1, read as the reverse complement.
CATCCACATGCTGAAAACCCTCTGAGACGCATTCAGAGGTAGGGTTCAGATCATCTTCAGTTTTCTGATTCCCACTTTTCTGTCTCAGATTGGGAGATGCGCGAGTCTTCTTAATGGAACCAGATTTCCGGATGTAGGCTGATATCGAGTCTTCCAGATTTCCATCCATAGAGTGACTAGGACCTTCCCAAAGAGAAGTGCCTTCCACATTTTGATCCTTCGATGGACTACATTTGAATCCCAGAGAATCTAACTCAGCATCAGTTGCACCACGGCTCTCAACTGCTTTCTTTGGATAATCAGTCTTGCTTCTCCTCACTTTACTCTTAATTCCATATCCTTCATCCATGGTCGCATCAGATCTATTAACACCCGTTTCATGGCCATTCTCAACCGTCTTTGATGGCACTTCCACATCCAGGATTTCATCCTCCAAAGGCCTGTTGCAGGACTCAACCGTACTCAAGGCACAATCCCTAATTCTTCCGGTTCCAGATCCACCATCTTTCTTGGGGCCCTTCAACTTCTTCCTAAAGCTAGCCAGAGTATCATCCATTCCCCCCAAATCCACACTCTGAACCGCCATCTTCTCCTTCATAACCTTACCCTTAGTGCCCTTTTCACCTTCGAACTCCAATCCCACCTTAACCTTCTTAGGGTTTCTCGTCTTCTTCACCTTTAACAGAGACCCAATCGGCTCATCATCGTCTGCATCGAGGCCAATTCCGAGAGGCTTTGACCTTTTCTTCAACCCAGACTTCTTCTCTTCACCCTCCATATCTCCTTAGCCCTAGCTTCCACCGAAAATCCCTTCACCCTTTTGCAACCTTACCCCAGCTTTACCAAGCAAATCCACATGCAACAATCTGGAATAGGAATCAGCATCTCCAACCACTCTATTACCAAAACAACAACAATAGTCAAAATGAGAAATTGAAACAAACCCAATTCACCCAAACATCCCAACAAACCATCAAACCCCAAAAACACTACCAAACAATTTTTTTCAAAAAAGGAAAACATAAAAGCCTAGAGCTCAAGCAAATTGAGATTTCCTTCAACCTAATACAGTCCTAGTAACTACAAATACCAATGAGGTTCTCTTCACTCTAATCTTAAAAAAAAAAAAAAAAACATCCCAACACAACACCAACAATCATGAAAAACAAACCTAGGGTTCCTGATAATGCTACTAAGGCCCTAGCTGGGTACACGAAAAACAGAGAGTGATGGTAACGGAATTCAGACCTGTTCCCGATGAAGCTCCGACAAGGTGACGTACAATGGATTTGACGGAGTGAAGCGATGCGCGCGTTAGCGAAATTTGGTGCAATTGAGAAGGTCCGCCCCTATATACTGCGCCGCGAAGGAGATGAGTGAAAAATAGTATTAATTAAAAAGTGATGTGAATTGTGAGAAGAGAGAGAAAAAAGAAAAATAGAAAAATAACGAACCGTAATTTGATTTGCCCAAACACGACGTCTGTGTGCGAGCAGGCAAGTGAGGTGTGGTCTGGTGGAGACCCAAACCGGAGAGAGAGAGATTGTGATTCTCTACACTCGAACGCTACTCTATATATATACACGCACAAGTTCCCACAAACATGTACAGTATTATGTTTATGGCCCATTCTTTCAATTTCAACACTTCTTTTCCAATTACTAGTAGGATGGTGATTTTACATGGAAAATCTATATATGTATATTTGTGATCCTCAATAATGTTGGTCAAAATGTTGTTACATCGTGCTAATGATCTATAGAATAGTACGGTGTAATTGCACGGGTAAAGCATGATAGTAGCGGGAGTATTTGTCATTAACAGTATTAACGGTCAAATTGAAATTGCAGTTGAACAATAGCATTTATATTTTAGAAACCATTTTTAGAAGCAAATTATGGGTTTTCAAATATTTGGTAGTTTTTTGAAATTTTGAAGTATTATGGTTTTTGGCCCATACATTGAACACTTCTTTTCCCATTACTAGTAGGATGTTGATTTTACATGTACAATCTAATATGCATATTTTGTGATCTTCGATATATATTTCTTCATGTTAGTAAAAAATGTTGTTACATTTTGCTAATGATCTATAATATAGTGAGATGTAAGTGTGCGGGTAAAATATGACAGTAGTGGGAGTAGTTATCACTAACAGTATTAACGGTCAAATTGAAATTGTAGTTGAATAATAGCGTTTATGTTTTAGAAACATGTATAGAAGCAAATTATGGGTTTTCAAATATTTGGTAATATTTTGAAAATTCAAGGTATGTATAATGTGATCCCTCTTGAAACTCATATGGTCAAATATCTTGGTTTCCAAATGGGATGAAATTATTTTGTGGTGGAAATACAATGCTTGGAGGATGAGCATTGTATGTGTTAATCATTAATGAGAATTATTATACCTCTCTCGTGAATAACTGGTGTTACGATAATAATTCATCAGCTATATCATCTTTACGATAAATTATGTATCAGTTTATAAAATAAGTGCACGAGTGAAGAATATAAATATGTAAAGAAATATATATCGTATAATGTTATTAGAAGCCCTTACGCCGAAATAAATAGTTTAATACATTTACCAAATATTGTTTCAGTTTATATATTAGTGAATAATGATATACTAGTATATTATAATAATTCACACTATCACAAAAATAATGTTTTGCAAAAGACAAAATAAAAGAAAACAAATTAAAACACTATCTGAATAATGATGTAAAAAAGAAATAGTTTTAATAAATAGAGATTTAACGATTTTGCGTATACAAATTATGTTTTTTCTTCTTCTTAAAGAGCACAAATTTAGAAAGGTAAAATATATAACATAATTTGACAACTCATAGTATCACATTCAAGTGTCATTTAGAGATCATAAAAAATGTTTACGGGTTTTACGTTTTTTATCCAAAGTTCTCGTTTATGCTTTTAATATAATGGGACTCATAAATGACTATGTTTTAAGTTGATTGGGTGAGTTTAAGGTTAAGAGCGATGTTGACTTCTCTCATATAATTTATTTCAAACTTTATTACTAATAAATAACTATCCTCACACACAATTCTTAAAAGAAAATATGTTTACTTCATCCCTTATTCTATAGTAGACACACTTGTCATTATTCTCGCCACTAAATTAAACACGTCATGATGATATGCTAACAATAACGAGTTCGATTTAATTTGTTGCTTGGTCCCAATATAGTTTACTCCTATCTATAGAGTTTACCATTAGAAACCTATTTTTGTTCTCTACTTTAATGATCAATTTCACCATGTTATTAGAAATGTGTGGTTTGTCTAGTGTTCATGATGTACATGAGTTAAGACTAAGGGCTTTTTCGTGAACACTAGTTGAGCTCATGCAGCTTCTTTTTGTGTCTGTCACAGTAAATATAGAGGACTCCCACATGAGATTTTATGTTTGACTAATTTTTAGAGCTACGTACCTTTTGGCCAAAATCTCATGCACAGCTCTTGTGGAAGCTAATATTCACAAGAAATTCAAACTTACTGCAAGAAGTAACAGGAAGAGAGAGAAAGGATTGAACTCTCAATTTGTCTTTTATTCACTTACTCATTCCCCTCAACCAAAACAATATGGTTTGAAAAACAAATCACCAACCATATCCAATGTCAGATAATCTTGAATTGCTGTAGATTTTAGTTGATAGTCGACCATATTCACTTGATGGTTGACTACATTCGCTTCATGAATGTGGATATCTACTTACAGACCTTTTACCTCATTTTATCCAATAGACCTTTAGAGATATTGGAGTTACCAAACAAGCACTAATAATAGCTCTCTATGTACGCATTAGCTTGTAGTGTGCATATCATACTTTAAGCTTTAAACATTCATCCATCTTCCTTTGTTTTGATATTAGGTAAGATCACTCACTTGTCCTTTTTCTCTTTTCTCGCTCACATAATAAGAGCATACAATTACTGCAAAATGCTTTTGCAATATTGAATTTGAATTGTATCATCATGCAATGATACTAATTGATGATTAGTAACTACGATGTTATGTTATTTATGTAGTTGCCCATATGTCTTCATTCCCCCAAAACATGGGTTTTTGCTCTATTTTTAAGCTTTCTTGTTCATCTATTGCAACACGGATAAAAATTGAAGGTCTAATAATTATTTTTTATCAACAAAAGTACTAATATATTGGTGAAGTGTTCAAGGAAGAAATAAGGTACATACCAAAAAAAAAAAAAAAAAGAGTTACAATGAAGAAAATTTAGTTTGCCTAGCTAACTTAATGTAGGGTTAATACATGGTGAGAATTAGTTGTCCAAATGTTGAAGGGCCATGAATTGTGGTCCGAATGGCCTATGAATTTAGCGAATACTGTGATGTATGACATGTTTTTTATTTTCTAGTATGACTGCTGCTGATTCGATCGGGTTGTGGAATACCATACGGATTCGAGAAAGCCCAAACTTCTCACGAAGTTGGTAAAATGTTCAAAATTAGTGAAACTTCTCATGGGCTGGTTTGTTAGTACAAAGTTTGCTAATCAAGATCCCTTAATTTTGTGATACTCCATCATGATTTGGTTTTACCTGTGATTGTTTTAACAAATTTATGTATTCTATCTATCTCCTAAAATACAATTAGGGGTAATTGCATTTGTCTCCATGTTCATGTGTTATGGTAAACTTAAGTGATATTAATTACCTTATCATAAAAATAACTAACGTTGTAAAAATGAAAAGTGAATACTCGTAGTCAAGGGTAGTGGCGCAATTGGTAACACATGCTGCGTGAGTAGGAAAAGTGTTAACTATAATTTACCCATATGTGGTAAAACGCCTTAAAGGTGCAAACATTGAGTTTGTGGGCCCGTTCAGGAACCAAATGGTTCAGATCGAAAAAAATGTGAACACTCATTTTGAAACAATACACCTCTGGGGAGAGGGATGAGGAACCACATAGTTTAGACTGAAAAAGAATAAGAAGAAGTGAACACTTGTTGAAGAACAACACACATCTGGGGAGGGGGTGAATTTTAACTATGACCTACCTCTCTGTGTGTGGTAAAACGGCTTGAAAGGGTTAACAGCGAGTTTGGGGGGGCGCTAAAAAACTCAAATTCAAGAAAAAAGGTTACTTATTTTGGAACGGATGAATATTTTTCATGTAAATAATAATACATGATTCAACTCTTTTTTCTAGGTTAAAAATAAAGACTCAAACGATGTCGTTCTGATATTCTTTTCAAGGTGTTAGGGTTTCTAACTTAGTCCAAATTTAGGTCTTCTAGTCTTTGGGTGTTCGAATATGAGGTGGTAACAGTGATCCACGTCTAGTCAGTGATTGTGGGCCTATGCAGGTAATGCACCGTTGAGCGGAACCCCAAATGTGTGTCCGATGAAACCGCCTCCAGCGTGAGAGTAAGATCTCTACACAAACAAAAAATATATAATTGACCGATAAATGATAGTGTGATTTCATATCACACTTTTCATGTCCCTTAAGTCCACTTTCCATTATTATTCATTTGCATTTCTCACTCATTTAGCACACTTTAGCACAATTTACTCAATTATCGCTTTGATTTTTATAATGTCTAATTCTCACGTTAACTCTTGGTTTACGGCTCAAAAAGCCAATTTTATAAGTTTGGATGATTTGCACTCTTTTGTTGTGGTGATTTTCAGGTTTAGTGCAAAGAATTTAAGCTCGGGAGTGAAGTGGAAAGCATGGAAGCGAGAAGAGGAG
>JAYMTA010002589.1:0-16173 GCA_036897625.1 Pelargonium cotyledonis | reverse complement strand
CCTCATCCGGAACTGCCAGTGGTCGATGGACTTCATGGAGGAGTGGGCCAGCATGGGCCCACAGTCGCCGGACTTCGACAAGTGGGGCAAGATCCAGCAATCGACGTTCAAGGACAAGCTCTTCCCGGAGTCCGACGATCAAGCGGCCCTGATTTATCTCCTCTACAAGGACAAGAACAAGTGGGCTCCGAAGGTGTACCTGGAGGCCGCCTATTATTTCGAAGGCTACTGGCTGGAAATAATCGGAACTCTTGAAAACATCACCAGCAAGTACACGGAGCTGGAGTGGGAGGACCGGGCGCTCCGGCGGCGTCACGCCGAGAAGGTCACCGAGTGCTACGCCGCCCACAAGGAGCCGTATTTCAGGGAATGGGGCGGTGGCCGGGGGAGCTGGAGGCGGGCGCCGGGGGCCCACTTCACCGGTTGCCAGCCGTGCAGCGGGGAGCACAACCGGATGTACTCCGGTCAGTCGTGCTGGGACGGGATGGTGAAGGCACTCAATTTCGCGGACAATCAAGTGCTGCGCAAGTTTGGTTTCATGCACCCGGATCTACTGGATTCCGCCACCGTTACACCTGTGCCGTTTGATTCGCCTGTGTGATCATGATCATGGTAGATTCACTTTTATAAGGTATCTTATTAATTTAATGGTTGTTTTGGCTTTTTCTTTAGAAAGTTGAAATAACTTGTTTATATGCGTGGATGTGTTCTTGGTGCACTTGATGGCTTAGGATTTTTTTTTTTCTTTTTGAGATGTAGTACACTTTATTGTGCTTTGTTTGGCTTTAGGGGCTTAAAGTGGTGCATGATTGAAGGATTATGTTTCAAAATTCAAACATTTGGGAATGATTTGGTTTGGTGGGTTGGCAAGAAAAATAGATTGGTGACTTGGACTACAGTTTAATAGTGCTAATGTCACTATTGTTGGTAGAGACCTAAAAGCCTCCAATTGTGACATTAGGGAAGTGTTATGTTAATGTCGTTGTTTAGTGGTTAACTAGGTTGTGATTTTATCATATTAAGTTTCAACACCATATGTCATGTCCTCAAATAATGGCCTCACAATCTTGTGTTGGCAAAGCAAGCACATTTTGAAGACATGTTTTTGGATAACATGGGAGGTCAAGAGGGATACCTTTCAGCCTTTGCATGATTGAAGGAAGAGAGTGGCTCATATGCATAATTTCATTTTTGTAGATTTTCTTTTCTTTTGTTCTTTGTTGAGTGAAAAATCATTGTTTGCTTCTAGTTTAGATGTGTTGGGGAGTGAGAAACATTGTTGCTTCGAGTATTTCGAGTACTGTGTCCTGTTGCTGATAATAAATAAAAAGAAAAGTTTAGGTGTGGCAAATGATATAATATCCCTATAAAATTACTAATGAGATGTTTCTTCGTTTAATATAGGGAGCAGTAGGATCAGCAAATACTCCACAGACCACTACATATAATTGAGGTTCATTGGCTTGAGATTTTTCAGATGTGCAGCTAGCAAATGCAATTAGGCCTTGGTACAGGGTTTTGGTAAAAATAAATAATTTGTGGTTACATATGAATTCTATGCAATCATGGATGTAATTTGTAAGTTTTGGTAGAATTCTTGTCACCGCCGCTGCGTTACACTTGTATCCATGAGACGATATGAAAATATGAAATAGTTCATGTTCTTCCGTTTACCCGTTAGAATCAAAAGCTCTGCAAATAACAATGTACAGATCGATGTACAAGTTATGTATGTTCATCAAAGCTTGAAACAGGAGTTGATTTTATGTCCTGTCATGCTCATTGCATCCTTGTAATTTGAATCTGTATCAGACCTTGCAATGCTCACAACTTTGCAAGAGTGAAAATGATTATGATAGAGCTGCAAATTGTCTCGCAGATGCTATCAATCAATGAAGTAACCATATTGGCAGCATCGATCGTCATGCTAAGGGTGTTTTGCTTGTTTTGAACGCTGTATTGATAATTTTTATAATTGTATCTTTTAAACACAATATTTTTAGCTTCTTTCACCAAAACATCCCTAGCTATTCCCTAATAGCCAGTATGTCACTTGGTAAGGGAACGATATTTTACTCGACTTTAAATTGTTTTACTACAACTAACCCGATCATTTTCTTCCGTTTCAGGCATGGTATTCTAACGCCAAATTAAGAATATTCAAAACGAACTTACCGTTGTTATAAACGGAAATGGTTATATATATTTTGATCTCTTAACTTCATTGAAAGGGACCTCAAAAGAATAATCTTTCTTTTATCTTGATCCATGACCATAGGTACATATATGATATTTGAAAAGGAAAACACAGCCAATAATCAATCACAGCATGCTTAAAACTCACATTCCAAACCCCCAAAAAAAAAAAAAAAAATTCCCACACATTTTTTTTGTTTTGTTTTGTAGAAAGATTGATAGCCCCCTTTTTCATCACACACATGCACAAAACGAAACATGATCTCTCCCAATTAAGAACCATGATTTGTCAAAGCTTTTTCTTAAAACGCCGACCTTGATCTCCTAGGAGCATAGCTTCTGCTTCTTGGGTACAAACCTACGTTGTCTTCTCCACACTGATCACAAACCTTGTCTTCGTCTATACGTCCCACTCTCACACCAACACTGCAACTCCTACGCACCATCTCATGTCCTCTCGCCTTGCTGAGACCGAGGACCTCCCTATAGTCTTCATTAATGGTGGTGCTTGAACTGCTGGTTGAGCTGCAGGAACTGAAGCTCCTGGGCAGGCCGGAGCCGATCTGGCCGGCGGGGCACCCCATGGCGGACCCGTAACCGGCCATTGCAGAGCATTGGGTCATGGCATGTATGTAAAAGTCTCTGGCTTTCGTAAAGAACTTGATTGAAACTTTCATGTATCTACTGAACTTGCTACCTTTCGTCACTTCCTTGCTTTTCCTAGACATGATCGACGTACGTGGAGCTGTCGCAATATAGAATTAAATGGCTAGAAATTTATGTGGGATGCGACCAAGATAGATGAAGATCATCAAGAAAATAACCGGAGTGATGGTGATATTGAAGAGATTATATATAGAGGGAGATGAATTTGTTAGGTTTAATTACTGTATTTTGTTTTTGGTATTTTGGTGCAACCACTAGTGCGGGGTTGTGTTAAATGAAGGAACATTCACGAAGGAATAATTGGACGTAGGCTTGGATTTTATCATGGTTGTGGTGTAAACGTGATTGGTTGGTGGAGATGTGAGATTTGTGGCGACTTAGACTTATTTCTAAGCGTTTTTTTTCTCGTGAGTTCGATTAAGTGTCAGAGTATTTACAAATTTGAGATAACGCTCTATTAACTTGTGTTGTAGATGCAATGTGGCCTTGGTAGCTTTCCCAGGTGTAGGGTAAGGAGACTACTTGACTTTTCTTGTGGGCGTAACTTCACTTCATGTGATGCCTATCTTCAAGGAGAATCTTGTAGGTGAGACTTGTGAATTCGACTTGGAAATTGCGGTTCAGGTGTTTGGGTGTGACTGTCACAAACATGGAAGTGGACCTCAACACTATGGTGTGTGGATTCGCCTCCAAGTTTCTTAATGGGAACCTGCCTCAATAACTTCAAGAATACTGAGTTAGGCTTGATTTGCTTTACAATGAAGGCTGCCTTAAGTCCTTAAGCAAGCCAACTGACTTGGCCATCCTGAAGTACTTGGGGTGGAATTTAACATTGTGGCATAAGGTCTTTTACACATTCTCGGTAAATATACTGATTGTCAAGTAAATAACACAAAACTGTTAAATCCGGACATCGATATACTAAGACTCAATAGTTAACTCATGAATTAAAGTATAAATAAAACATACCGTATGAAGCAATAAACATATATTTCGATTGGGTTTGTTGTCTAACCACTACTCATGCAATAATGTAGAGACAATTTAATATCATAAAAAGAACACAAATCAAGAGAATTAGAAACGAATGAGAATGATAGAATAGGATGTGAATTGCAAGAACAAAATGATCATTTCAGTTGAATATGTGAACCGAATCAACTATGATTAATTGTTACTTGTATGTGCCTCGTTGATAAAACAAAACAGGCGCATCAACCTTTATTTGTTTTTTTTGAATGTTACTGGAGACCAAATTGATGAAAGCTCAAGTCCATTTGCATTGCTGTATTAATAATGTCATGGCCGCTACCGTTGTTGAACCGTTTTTTACTTCCAATACTGAAATTTTTTCTAATCTTTAATTTAACATAAAAACACTCATAGTTATGAAATTTTATCAGTTGAAAGAAACTATATGATGCATAAAAATGGACACGCATAAATGTATTAGACGATTCGTTAATTGCTTTATATAAGAAAACTAACAATTGCCGTACAGTTGAATCCATATTTTTCTCATTCGATCTATTTATTAATTGTTGCTATGTTGGGTCAACAGTGATTTTTTAATGTAAGTTGGTCAACAATAATTTAATAGAAGTGATGTGAATGTGAATCCATTAGCTGTCCAAATTATTCTGTAGCACCCATTCATAATAGTCTATTGCAGACAAGATCCTGAGTGCGGAAAATTTTTCATACAAGACTTACGGAATTGCATTTCTTGAGTTTCGAATTTAGAACATCAAATTAAACTAGAACTCGTCTCTAAAGATTAACAATATGCCTTTTGCTTATTTTCACTGCTATTAGCCTATTAGAGTACTGGAAATGTTCACTAATGGGGCTTAATTTTTTTTCAAAATGAGACCAAGAAATGTATCAATCATCATGCCTTAGGCCGAATCGGCGAAACCGGCGCAGATCCAAGAATAGTTTAGATACAAAACAGAGTCCAAGGAACCAAACCTGTTCACTGCCCTCGCTGACCCATATATTGTGAGAAACCCTTTCTCGTACTTGGTATTGGTAACTAAACCATACCTAAACTAAACTAATAAAACGATAACATATCCTAACCAAACAAATAGAGCGATAACAAGTCCAAACCAAACTAATAAAATAGAAAGCAGCTTATAAAACTCAGAAAAACCCTAACCTACGTAACTCCAAACTAGCAGACCATATATAGATGGCACCCCGGATCCTATCGTGAGCCCCGGCATGGCTTGTTTGTCACCCTGTCTTCCAACACTCATTTATTCAGGCGAGCCTTCCCATTCAGGCCCGCCGTGTCCACGTTTGCTGCCCCACCGACAATCCTCCTTTTCCCCTCTCCGTCCTCAGTCGCTCCCGGACCTGCTTCAGTGACTGCCAGAGTTATCTCCATTGGAACCGGTGGCATCAACTCATTTCTCATATTTGATCCCAAGGCCGAAACCCAGTTTGTCGCCTTGTTCTTGTTGTCCGATGCCGCTGCCGCTGCCTAGCGCTCCTGCTCAACCGCCGCGTCCTTTGATCTCCTTTTATCAAAACCCTAAAAACCAAAGCTAGCAACAAGGCTAGAGAGTCCGTCTCGTATCGTCTCTATCACTAATGGGGCTTAATTAATTTCAAATTACATCTAGAGACTCTTTCTGAAGCCAACATATTTGTTTTGTTTCGCATAAAGAATCTGAAATTGAAATTAGCACACTTTGAAAACTTTACTTTTTAATATTGTTTTTTAAGTGGTTTTTACAAGAGTTGCAAGCAACTTGGGGTAGAGAGAGTATAAAATCAATTACTTCCTCTGCCTCGAAGCGGTTGATACGCTTTGAATTTCCTTCCCTTTGAGATCTCAAGTTCAAGCTTTCTTGCCGACGGTATGGGAAGAGATTTATGGGTTTAAGGGAACTAACAACTAATAGGGTGACGCCTCCCACGGGAGTGCGTGAGAAACACTGGCCTGCAAAGCGGGCTTGCTGTCTCTCGCTTATCAAAAAAAAAATATATTCTTTTGCATTTTCGTCCAAAAATTAGTTTTGCTATCTTTTAAGGAAATTGATTATGTACGAATTACCAATAATATCTTTATAATAATTTATTTAGCCTTTCTTAAGTTTGTTACAATATAAGTTTACGAGGTTACACTAATTTGGGAGAGATTGTAATCTCAAAGATCCAAATCAACTATAGGATTAATATTGAAGGCCTAATTTAATTTTTACTGCAACATGTCATCTATGTAACAACAAACATTGAGGAGATATGTAGTAAGGATATTTAAGTCAGATCAAACAAAAATGTGTGGATTTCACCGTTAGGGATTTGAATTTATTACCGCCCGATGGTTACTATTGTTACTTTGCTGTTCACTTTTTATGGCATTGTCTTTTAGTCTCAGAAATTAGTGGGTTGACAAGTCGTGGAGTTATTGGAGACAAATTGACTTGTGGTATTTAACTATTTAATTATTTAGTTAAGAGACATGATGTCTTGTTGAAAGATATACATGAACCAGTAATTGAATGTTTCTTGGTTTTGACGTCAGTGCTTATTCAGAAAATCCATTTGACCATCAACAAAATGATACATATATTGTATTATCAGTTGTCAGGAATGGAATGTGGACCAAATGATCTGAATCAAACGCATCTGCGTGACTCATGGCTGCTACTGCTAATTTGTAGCTTATAGTATGTATTAGAATAGGATGTTATGTGTAGATAAATCATAATCTTGAAGATCTGGAAAATCATTTGAATTCTGTGGTGATCTCATGGTCATAAGTAAACCATTTACCACACTGGAATGGCAGCTCTAGCAGATATGTTTGGTTTTAATATATAACATTGTTGTTCAAGACTAGAGGACCAGTCAAGAAACCCAGAACAGAAACATCATTTGTGTTGGTCAAAGACAAAACAAAAATGACTCGTCTGTACTCGGAGTTGGTTCTCACTTGTCACCGGCGGCCAGAATTCATCACAACCACATCATCATTCCGTCATTCCTACAAGGAATACATGCATTTTCTTGGTAATTGATTTGTCCAATCAAATTAGTGAAACTATTCCATTTGTTTAATGAACTTTTGTGTTAAACCCCCAATTTAGTTTATGAATCTTCGTAAATTAAAATAGTTTCCGAAATTTCGTGTTTTAACACAATTTGATCTATGATATTTTATAGAACTCAAAATATTTCATGAGCTTTTTAATATGAACCAAATTCGATTCTTGGGTTTTTTTGACATATGCTCTTATAGCAAATACCATTTTGGGTGTATATTTGAAAGTTTGTTAGCTTTTAAAAATCTGTATCTAATTGTTGAAGCGTTTGTTAGCTTTTGCGGACTCTGTAAAATATTTCTTCCTACATGATTATTTGTAGACATGAGAATTTTTTTTTTATCAAAGGAGTGGATATTGTTCAACACCATGAAATAAATTATAAATATGTACTACAACCTCTTTTTTTTCTTTTTTTTTGTTATCGGTAATAAGTACTTTACTATTTAAGTAAAAAATATAAAATACAAATATAATGAGAAATCTCATGCCTAAAAGAAAATAAAGTAAAAAGTTTCAAAAATGACTAAGATAGTAAAAAGTCTAAACAATTCAAACAAGCTAAAAAGTGATAACCATGCTTGGAGAACGTGAATTGATATTTTTAAGAGACGAGTGAAGTAAATATAATACTCCAATAAATTGAGCGAAGTAAACGTAAGACTCTTTTTTGGGTATTGTGAGCATGGCCACGAGAGATGATTAACTTGGAAGGTGAGTGGAGTAAAAAAGAATCTCCATAGGAATTTGTAAGCACGCGCGATTCATGAGGAAACCAGAACAGTGGGCGGCAGCCGGCTGATTGGTGTCAGAAAATCTTCCGATAGAAGGTGAGAGCTGCAAGGAGCTCCATTGGTGATGGTAGCAGGTGAGGAGTTGCAGATCTGATAAGGCGAACGGATCGGAAAAGGGGACACAGAGTACTCGCCCACCTGAGGGCGGTGCAGGAAAAGTTGACAGCGCCGCGCCAGATTCGGTCACAGACAATGAAGCGGCATAGATCTGACAGAGTTGGATATCTCATGTGTTGACGATGTTGAAGACTTTGTGGTAAAGATGACTCCGGTGGAGTGGCTCAACAACTAATCACGCAGGTAGATTGCGGATAGACACCGCGGAGGACGCCGTGGACGGTGGAGGGTTCCGGATAGATATGGCGGAGGAAGCCGTTGGTGAAAAATTATCTTGATTTGATATGTACTACAACCTATCTCAAAAATATTATCTTGAATAAGCTAAAGTTGCACATTTATCTCTATGTTTTATCAAGTAACTTGCACACTCTACAAATATATATCATTCGCTTATACAAGAGACGACTAATTAGGAGCAGTTGTCACTGAAAGACTAATTATGAACCTGAGTTAATATAATTATACAAGATGATCAACACAAAAATAGTAGGAGAGATCACCAAAATCTAGTCAAACACAAAAAATATCATTTGATATCACAATTAAAAATGGCCGCCACCGTCTCAGGACAAACCAACATTTGAAATTATAATATTTTCGCTTAATTGCCTCTGCATTATTGCCTCACGTCCCCATCGTCGCCTTTATCATTTTCCCATTCTCATTCTCTCTATATATATTACAACACAATTTGGCTTTTTCAATTCCATCTCATTCCCATTTCCTGTTCTTGTAATTCAAGATTCACTATGGAATCTTACTCTTCCTCCTCTTCCTCGTCTCTCTACTTGTCTCACCGCGACATGGACATGATCTATCCCGAGAGGCCTTCCCGCCTTTTCCACTCATCTCTCCATTCGGTTCGCAAGCCTTCAGCTAAGCCGTGGAAGAAACCAGTGGCACCACCTGTGCAGGTGCCTACAAGAGTGTACAAGGTGGACAGGATCAACTTCAGGGAAGTTGTTCAGCAGCTCACTGGTGCATCATCTGAGCCTAAGCATCTCCAGCGCGTAGCGCCTCCCCCTCTTGATCTTGGAACAATCCCATCATCGATAATGTCACTGCCAGTGCCAAGTCTCACTTCTTCATTATCCTGCAACAAAACCAGTTTGGTTCCTGAATCAGAGGATACAGCAAAACCATGGATGTTGCCTGATACTGATACTGCTCTCAGCTTAAGCTCTCCGGGTGCAGCAACGGATCTGGGCTTGTCTCCCACTTCCCATATGTGGTGGTCTCTACCACTTCTGAGTCCAGGTGCCCTCTCCATTTTCTGAGCAGAACACACTTCTTGAGCCTGTCAATATATGTATCATATATTCTCAAAGTATTGTCTATCTACATACTATATAGAAATCATACTGTGTACCTTTGCTGTTTCATCATGCAAATCAATATTTTCCGAATCTGTCTTCTGTAAGGAGTTTCTGCATCTGTTAAATAACATATAGCATACTATGCATCATGTATGTACAAGTAGTAAGAGACACATGGGAGATACGATAACCAGCAAGTTCTGAAAATGGGAGATGCGCAGAACATAATATAGAACCAGAGTTACGATACTATTGACATATACAGATAATAGTTGGCTACAAGAAAAGAAAAATTCTTCATCCAATCAAATACAAAATCATCAATCTCTTAGTATCTTTTTGGTGTACCTATTTTGTAGATTAGATTACATATCTTTCAACTCTTTTCTAGTTATCCCAGTAGTTCCTGAGCTGCGACATATGTAATAGAAGTTCATTCCTGCCCAAACCAGTGACACTGCTAGTCATGATCCATGGAGGAGGTACTTTGTAATTTTTTCTGATGAATTCTTGATAGGCCCGGATGTTCTCATCAGCTTTTTTTCCTTTGCCACTCTTCATTTTATCACACTTTGTGAAAACATAAGTGAGGGGTATCTGAAATAAAATCACAAGGGAAACAGTGAAAAACAACTTAAATTAGCCTTCCCCAAATAGCACTAGCAATGGCGTAAAATGGAAACCAATAAATCAGGCATACATACATTGTTACGTCCAAGCCAATTAGCACAGTCAACGTCAATCCTTTGGGGTGGAACACTTGCATCAATGAGTAGTAGGACACCAACCAGGGTGTGTCTGTTCAAAAAGTATCCTTTGGTGAAGTTAGCCCAATCCATTCTAGCAGATTCTGAGACTTTAGCAAACCTGCGAATATATTACAACATAATAAGAATGAGACCTTAGATGTTCGACAAAGCACAAGAAACTACATAAAACTGAAGATGCTAGACAGAAAATCGACAATCTCACTCCAAAGACTACACATATACATTTTCCTATCCACTAGAGTAACATAAAATTAGTCAAATGACAGAATCCTTCACTATACAACATTTCAGATACCTCTTGCACTATGCAAGTCTATCTCCACAAGACTACCTACCAATTTATTCATGGACAGCCTTTCGACAAAACTATGTTAAATGGGTAGCTCTGGAATGTGCTCAATGAAATTGTATGGTGACCAATAAACATGGTTGTGTGACATAAATCCGCAAACGAATCTAAGAGACCTACAACACTTGCAATTTACAGCAGAATGGCATGGAAACCTTTGTCTTAAATCAAATTTACAAAAGCAACAACTTGAGTAAAACTGAAACTTTGGCATACCCATAACCAGGCAAATCCACAAGATACCAACTTTTGTTCACCAAGAAATGGTTGATAAGCTGAGTCTTCCCTGCAAAAATGGATTGAATTTTCAGTTTCCGAAAAAGACTGAATTAAGAGAGACACTTATTTGAAACCCAAAACGAACCTGGTTTCTTAGAAGTGAGAGCAAACTCCTTCTTGCGAACCAGAGTATTGATAAGGGAGGACTTGCCAACATTAGAACGACCCAGAATAGCGAACTCTGGTAGGCCATCCTTGGGGCATTCCCTGGCCTTCACGCTGCTCTTCACGAACTGGACCTCCTTAATCTGAGAATCGCCGGCATAAGGTCCGGCGACGATGTTGGAGTTGGGCAGGACTAGGTCCTCGGTAACCTCGTCCATGTGGATTCCGGGAGGCACGAACAGGACGAACCGGTCGGTCTCGGAGTGTTCCTCGGTCTTGGAAGCCGAAACATTGTGGGTAGGGTTGTGGGTTCTGCGAGAGGAGGATTGGGAAAAATGGGTTTTGAAGGAGATCGAGAAAGGTGGAAACTTTGGACATGGAGATGAAGGTGAAGATAAGAGAGACGAGAGCTGTGGAGTGAATAGGCGATTTCGCAGTAGCATTAGCATTGCAGTATAAACTGTGTCGAGTCTCTACTCTGCAAAGAGGCGCATGGGTTTCCAGAAAATCTTGGCCAAGCTTTTTAGCATTCTGGTCACGACGTCGTATAGTTTTCCTAATCACATATTTGAGTCGGTTATATATATATATATATATATACCCATCTCATCTCCACTTTTTTTTACCTCCAAAGCCTCAACTTCATTGATTCAGCGAATCATATTAACCATTACATTAAAGTGACCTGAAACTAGGCACCAGATGCTTACAATGTTTAGATAGAATTTGACTACTTTCATGCAAGATACCCAATGATAAAATGAGAAAATCCTCATCGAACTGGACATTATCCAACTCAGCAAACTGGGTACACCGACCCCCTAGCATGTACTATTATCCTCACTAAACCCCACTCACGCAAAACCAAACCCTCACCAAGAGAATACAATCACTACAAATCACAAAAGTAAAGACAAGTTAGACTACCAAAATAACAATCAAACAGATGAAGACAGAAAAACATGAAAAAACCTAATCTATTCGTAGTAGACATATTCTCGCCAGCTAGCCGATGATGAAGGCAAATATGACAACGCGTCGTCTGCAATCATATTGAAGGAGATGAGCCCGCAGCGATGATGAACCAACAGAAAAAACAAGTCAAATCAAATTGAATCTGCTCAATATGTGTTTATTCGATTGAAATAAGGTGTGCACAAAAAACTATTAAACCACCTTATGAAGAATTACCAATGGCGGCTAGGGGTTTCAGAGACCTTTTATTGTATGTTTCATTAATTAATAACTTTTGTTAATTCTTTTTTTTATACTACCACTTTTAATGATCGTATATTTAACTTTTTATCAAAATTCTTTAGGCCAAGAATAAATATTAGATTTAGTTTGAGATGTTTAAAAGAGAAATTACTCTGGATCGATCTTGCAAAACAAATGTCGAGAACTTAATCTCTTAATCGGTACTCACCGTATACTAAGACCAGGTTTTATTTTACTTGTCGAGATCTTTATCTCTTATCTCAATCGATCCCGCAAAAAAATGTCGTTCCTTTCAAATTGTATATTTGATGTCCAAGTCAAAAAGTGTGCAAACATTGATTCGCTCTATTTAAATGGATGTACGACGTGGGTGCTATTCTCACTACTAGTTATCTTTCTGGATGACAACCAATTCATTCACTCAACACTTGCACCTATTGTCATGGAGCACTCTATTGATTATCTGCTTGTTGGGGGTGATCTATGATAGTATAAACTAGTGTTTCCTCTGTTCGAGTGGTATATTTCGTGCTAACTATTTAATTTCCAGTAAAATCTATGGACGTTTTGATTGTATAGTTTTTATTTGTTTTTGCTCAAGTTTTAAAAGATGAATCGTGGTCAGAAACATTCTCTCGATCTATTTTATCAGGTATCTTCATTGACGATTTTGCAGCTGATTCTGCAAGTCGGTCTTTACCACCTATAATTCCGAGCGTGCCTTGCGCTAAGGTTGTTCCTGCCGTGGCAAGGTTGGATGTTGAGGATGAGTACGACTTTTCATTTGTTTCTCCAAACAAGGCCTTAAATGCAAAACCAAAACCAGCTCTAGGCCCAAGACTTAGAAAGGTATATATTTAATACTAGGAACGGGAAGTACAACTAATCATTGCGTAATCTTAAAATCAGAGCAACCATACGACGCCGCATCAACAACTCTTATCCCCATTCGTATTGTTAACAACTCTAACCAACCTGCAAGTCGCGTTCCATATTGGTTCCACCATCGCCAACCATGTCGTGGCTAGCTCGATCCATCGCCAATTCTCTCCGTCTCGACGACGACGGTGTCGGTACCAATGCCGGCGCACCAGATTCGCCGCTCAATCCCAAACCGCAAGACGACGACGTTGCCCAACAACCCCTATCGTCACCGTCCTCGCCGGCATCATCGTCCTCATCTCCCTCCGCCAGAGGCGTCAAGGAGGACTTCTCCGAGATCACCAAAACCCTAACCCGCCAATTCTGGGGTGTCGCCTCCTTTCTCGCGCCCCCTCCGGAACCCTCCTCGCCAGGTCAGATCTCCGATCTCCATTCCGATCAATCGCTTCCTGTGGAGCCTTCTGATGAGAAGGATATTGAGGAGGCAGTGATTGCCGGAATCCGGAGCGATTTCGCGGAAATTAGTGGGAGAGTGAAGCTCGGGATCTCGAAGCTGTCGAGTAATATAACGGTCTCGGAGATTTCGAAGATCGCTTCCAATTTCTTACAGCTCGTATCGGATGAGGGATCTCTGGAGAAGTACGAGTCTGTCGGCGTGACGGAGGAGGTGTTAGCGTTTGTGAATAATATCGCTATGCATCCGGAGACTTGGCTGGATTTCCCTGTGCCTGATGAAGATGATGATGACGAGTTTAGTGGTATGTTTTCAGGGGTTTTCAATTGCGTTTCTTGTATTTCAAGTTAAATTTTTGTTGTTTTGTATTAATTTTATTTGCACACGAAAACATAGTGGCTTCAATTATGTGGCATTTCTATCATTGAACTGATATGGGATGCAAAAGAGCTAATGGGGGTTTTGTATAGTTGGTTCCCTGGCTGGCTTAGTATGGTTGAGGAATTGTTTAGTATTACGAGAATTATTCCTACTATGCTAGTACGTTACAAATGATGATCTTGTAAGAAGCAAATGGGTTACTGGGTTACTGGTGTGCTTTGTGCTGAAATATATTCAGCTGAAAATATTCAATTTAACTCACTTAGTAGAGGAGCTATGTTTCCTAACTGTATTTTCTATTTCTTCGCTCATTAACTGTAATTTCTGATTTCTTGTTGTGGGGGATGTGAGTGGTGATCTAGTTATATATACCTTGGGATCCTTAGCAATGTAGAAAGAATAAGCTGATAACAAAAAAAAAAACAATGTAGAAAGAATTTATCATGCCGACTTCATTGATAATCTTATCTTAGTTAACAGTATTGGAACCTTTTGTTTATCTTGTCCGTCTTAATTGCCTATCCTCGTGTTTTTTCTAGGTAAGAATGACTTGCAAAGTTGGTTAAATTGATATGCACTTATGCATTCAACTTATTATGGCCAGATTTCCTTATAGTGTTATTACACATATGCCAGTTACTAGCTAGGTTTGCCTCCTAAATTTTCTGCCTAAATGCCTTCTAAATATTGTTTTTCTAAACTCAGAATCTTTGTTAAAACATCCTTTGCAAAAACTAGGAGCATAAATGTTGATTGCATTTTCTCATTTTCATGGTTGTCTTGTTATCTGTATGACATGAACCTCATCTTATGATGTTGACATGTCAACTAGCATATGATTCACGCTAATGTTAACTATATGTTCATCTTAATTTTTTAGATTTTGACTTGTCTGATGCCCAACAAGATCATGCTTTAGCTGTTGAACGCCTTGTGCCGAGATTAGCTGCTCTCAGGATGGAACTTTGCCCTGGATATATGAGTGATGGTTGCTTTTGGAAGATTTACTTTGTGCTATTGCACCCTAGACTTGATAAACATGTTGCTCTACTTTTGTCAACACCCCATGTAAGTTGATTACAAGAAAGACAATAAGTTTCTGTTTAACTTCATTTTTAATGTTGTCCTTTTTTTGATTGATTGTAGAACTTTCTGTAAGTTGGCTAATCATTGAACTGCTGACGTTTTAGTTTTCCTAGCATTTTTGCAAGAACATTTACTTGTACTATGGGCTGCTAACCTGCTAACCTGCATTACTTATACGTATGTAGATAATGGAAGCCAGGGCATTATTGACACGCGATTTACGGAACCGAAACAACCCTTCTTATCCAAAAGAATCTGCCAGTTCAGCACTTGAAGAGCATCTTTCTGTGCCAACCAGTGTTCAATCTGAGTCACAGCCACTAAGGATATCTGCTGTGGAAGCAACTCCTTCAACTATAGCGTCTGATTCTGAGATGGACAAGCATGCAGTTCAAAGTACTGAGATTCGAATTATTGACAAGTCCATAATTGAGGAGAAACCAGTGAACCAGACTAAACACAATGATTCATCATCCGAAGACGAGAATGATGATTGGTTGAAAGAAGATACTTCTGAAATAGTTGGTGTCAACAGAACGACCATACCTATTGTGAATGACGAGGATGTTTCATTCAGTGATCTTGAGGATGATGATGAAGGTGCCCCTGCAAGTTATAAGAAAGATGGCTCTGACTCTTCAGCAAAAGACTCACGGGATTGGGTTCAGTTGGGCAGAAGCTCCACTGACTCAGCTAAGGATATTAATCCTGCTGCGCAGGTAAGTTCTAACCCTGAGAACAAGGAATCTAATGACTGGCTCAATGTTGATGACCTTGATGTTATTTGAGGACAAAATAATGTTTATGGGGTTTATTTGCTTTACATTCTCCTTGTGAATAGTTGTGCATGGTTTACTAGTCTAAATAAGGCTTGGGAACCACACGTTTGTACATAAAGCTTCATCTAAGCTGGATGATCATTTTACACATGAAATGTACTTTTATGTGTAAATTCAGTACCCCATGAAGTAGTCATAATTATTCAATTCTGGAATTGCGTGTTGTTCGTTGAAGTCATTGAACTTATGATCCATGTTTGTTCCTTTGAATAAGAAAAGTTTCAGTTGGTTTTTTCATTTTTATTTTTTATGGCTATATGTGTGTGTGTTTGCATTTGGAATTTGTGAAAGTTTCTTAGCCTTACCATTTGTTGCAAGCATCTTACAAGTATATCCTGAATAGCTATGGAGTTAAGCCCTTAGGTGTGTGTTGATTTTTTTTTAAATTTGATCTTTTTTTCACATCATTTACGATCAGCATAATAGAAAAGCACTTTTAGTTTGTGCTTAGTTGAGTTTTGAATGTAGAAGTGAGAATATAGAGGTCATGCTCTATTGATATGGGAGAAGTAACTCATTGCAATTGTCCAAAACAACTGAGGTATCGTTTGACACCCTGATTCTACAAGGGAAAATGACAAAGTCAATTGGAAAGTTCATTTTCTTGTGTTTGTGTAAAGTTAGTCATAGGAGAGAGAATGTAAAATGATGATTTCTAGAATT
>JAYMTA010002588.1:0-16177 GCA_036897625.1 Pelargonium cotyledonis | reverse complement strand
TATTAATATACAATTTAACCTTAATTTTTTAATACAAAAATATAATTATGAAGTGTGAAATATAAGTATATACAAGGATATTACGGTAAATTGAGTTTTAAATTTCATTCCGGCATAAGTTGGAATGACCATTCCTTAGGTTTTGAAGAAAAATGATTTTCAAGAAAAAACTGGAATGAGCCCTCCTCATGGAATGGACTTTCCACCTATTCCTGCTTCTACCAAATATGAGAATGGAATGAAAATACTGGAATGAACTTTCCATTCCATCTCATTCATGCCTACCAAACATAGCCTTACAGTTTTACACAAGAAAAGTGAATGTGGTGTGTGAAGAATTTGGCAGTGGGTTGTAAGAATGAAGAGAGCTTGCTACTCTTGAATGTTGATGATGAATTTACAAATTTACATGACTTCTCTGCCCCTATGTTGCAATACCGACTTGTACACAACTTCCCCGGACGAGGCCACAAAATAGGTTACCTGCGAAGGAAACGAATAATGCATTGCTTAGTTCCTTAACATCTGAAATGCCATATTATGATATCATATACAATACAACCAAAAAACTTGACATCTCATTCTTTATATCAACACTTCCGGAAAAAGGACGGAATACCCACAATCTCTAATGAGCTGACTCGGTGAAGAAGGAATCCATTGACCATTTTCCTGAGGGGATCAAATATACAAAGTTAGTTCATCATTGCATGTATTGGATAAAAAAAAAGTGATATACAGCACTCACTCCCCGAATCCAGAAGCCAAATAAGGTTCTTCTTCTGCTAAACCTTGGTTTCCAATGTAAGCCACACCACCTTCAAGGGCATATGCAGTGCAACCTACCTTACTCAGATATGCATTCTGGGGAGAGAAAAGAAATAAATTAGGAGTCAGTTTTGTCATTTACCAATTTCTAAATTGCAAAAATCTTTTTCATGACAGCTTATGGTTATGGATCAATCACAACTTTTTTGAGTATTTGAGGGACTTCAGATCTCATTCCTTTTTTATAAAATCGGACTAAGATTAGGACCTATGAAGATCCCAAACTTCAAAAAACCATGGCCTAATGAGAACTTTTAAAGATAAAACAAAATTCAAAATCTGCATTGAGAGAGAACTCACCACTCCAAATTGCATAAAAATATGGTGCAAGGACTCATAAATTTGATCTGTCTCTATTTGATCCTTGTTCTCTTTACAGATAACCAAAGGGTGGAAACCAAATACTATTCGCCTGAGTTGACAAAAAAATAAGAAAAAAAGAAAGAAAGAAGTTGATTATTAACTGGTTGGTAGCTTATTAGTAGTTAGTTAACATGAATCTCCAAGGTAATTGAGGGTAGACCATCGTTTTGTTGTTCAGCTTCCGAATTCCGCATACGACAACTGTACCACATCAGGCCAAATTGATAATGGAAACAGAAATTCATGGTCGTCTCACTAAATTTCAGGGTTAAAGGAACTAACTAGAAATACAGTATATGTAAAAAGATAAATTTCAGACTAGCTCATGTTAAACAATATTTCATTTCTTTTAGTCTATTTGGATTCTTAGGTTTGAGTCAAATATAATGTTTGGATGCACCAAGAATTTGGAATTGAGGCAAATCCAATATGATCCCAAACATGCAAATACAGCATGGAAATAAAAATGTCAACTTTTAACATGTCATTTGAAATTTTATGGTTTTTTAAACATTATATTTGTATTTGAAACACAAAATTTCAATTCAAATCCAAGAATGCAAACACAACATTATATTTGTATTACCAGTTACTATTGGTAGCTCCTAATGTCCTTGTCAGCCAATGTAGCTGATTGCTTTTGGCACCAGTTGTTGATCCTGTGTGTATTATATCCTAGAAGTTCCAAAGGACATCAGTCATGAGAAAATAGAAGAAATATCGTACAAGCATACTGCATCATATAGCCTATACACCTCTAACTAAAGAACAAATCTAGAACGTGGCTAGGGAAACAACGATAAAGTGCAGATTATGGTGATCATTCATCATGTAATGTCATCAAGGTTATGCAAATGGTCATATTAGAAATCATATTTTCTTCTAGCATAAGCTGTAAAGAATGCATCAACGGTGCAAATATGCCAACACCAATTGATTAGTTAATCTGAATCTGAACTAAAAGGAAACGTATATTTAATCAGTCATCTGCCTCACAAATTAAAGAAAAATCATCAGACAGAAAACCGTCCGAGGTTAGGAGGAAATCACGCACCTGTAATGACCCAGTATCAACACCTATGATGTCTAAGGTTTTTCCAAAAGGCATTTTGATGTGCTTTAGGAAGTAACCCCCTTCTAGTCCTTTCGTAACGCTAGTGGTGTACCTACAAGAAAGTTACATCCATGACTATCAACACAAGTAATTAAGCACAAATGACTTGAATGAAGCAACGAAATCACAGTGATTGCGTTAAAGATATTAGATATATATGAAATGAACCCAAGTCAGAGAGTTGATTGCATAAGGGATTTATACCAGGGAACTTGCAGAGACTGGAAACGCTGTGTACCCTGTAAAGGAATATATTTAGGAATACTGCCAAGTATTGTAACCAGTTAAACTAAACTACAGTTGAAGAAAATTGCTTAGATTGATTCTACTTAGTCTGGAGGATGCAGAATTTCCATTAAATTAAGCAGGTTTTAAAAGATATAACAGCACACACACACACACACACATAACATGAAGGGAAAAGATTATACATTCTGCATTAGAGGATCATCTTCACCCAGTTCACTTATGTTAACCACAAAACTTGCTTTGTAAGTTTTTGCTGCCGTCTCCATCTGCTTCCACAATAAGAAATGCAAGCCAATCAGGAAAGATATGCGTGAAAAAGGAATCATCAAAATGCGACAATTGAAGAAGTCTGTTCAACAGAAACCAGGCCAGTTTAGGAAGGAATAAAGAAAAAAATGGAAAATGGAAAGGAAAAAAAAGAAGAAGATAGAACATAGCCCAAAACTTTGTCAAACAAACAAGATTGTACCGAACAGATTTAGATACTTTCCAGAGAAAAATATTCATATAAACCTAACACATGATGACAATATCAGAAAACATGGATAATTTTAATCTGTCAACAAGAACACTCGTGATTCTTTAAGTATTCAACATATACTTCCAATGTAAGCAATACCCATGGCTAAAGGGAACACCAATGTCCACATATGTTGTGCACATTGGACATAGCTCACCTCCACAATTCCATTGGTACTCAGTAAACAACCTTAGCTAGTCTAGGAAAATATATATGTTTGTTTACAGTATAATATTCTAAAGGCAGTCTACAACATTTCCATTCTCACAAATGTCTATGTGCAATCTTCTCCAGATAGCCACACCATTCACACAGAACCAGGAACACATCACACTCTAGCTCTTTAGTTGCCTTTCCAAAATAGGAAACTCTAGAAAGCAAAAACCCACATCCAAACATTTAAACATAAAATCCCTGGTTACAATGGTTTCATCACTTTCCTTAGCAATCAGTTCATCAACCATCAGCAAATATGGACTAAACCCCCCTCATTTTGCTGTTATATGTCTGGAATTGAAAACATATGCCATACCCACAAACAAGAACAAGATCTGTGAAGAGAAAGTAACCTGTTTGAGAAGATGGGTCTGTTGATGGAGAGGCCTGAGGCCACCTCTAACACTGATGAAGTAAATGTCAAGAGATCTGGTCTTAGTTTTGAGCAGCTGAGAAAGAGGATTCTTATGGGAGTGACCAGCATAGAGCACAAGAAAGAGGGCAAAGCAGAGACAAAATTGGGTGAAAACAGTGCATAGCCAGGAGGAGGGTTTCTCCATATTTGCTTCAAATCTTCTCCGGTGATGTGAAGCTCAGCTCGGTGAATCTTGAGATGGAGCTAACAGTGGAATTGTTACTATTTAAGTGTCAGCAGAGAGCACACGATGCTGCATGTTACTTGTGGCCACAATTCACAAAAATCATATTGTAATCCCAACTCTAGGTGTTGTGTCTGAAATGCACGTGTACGACAGGTTAATTGCACTTTTCAGCATTAAATTTTGAGATAATTACTATTTAGTAATCTACATATTTTGCAACTAACTACTATAAAAAAAAAAAAAAATCGTAACTTTTTACTACTGTGTACTTTTCATCGCTCTTTCCGTCTATTTTCTGTCATTTAAATTGTGAATTGACCAAAATACTCTTTGTTCACTTTAACTATCGACTACTATGTACTTTCATATTTGTGTTGATTGAACAAATTTTGGATTAGTGTGGAGTTTGTGTTGAACTTGTTAACCAAATATTAGGGTTTGTATTTGATTTGTTAGCCAAATGTTGGGCTCGTGTTGGTTCAACAATTTTAGGCATGTGTTGGATTTGTGTTGGGTGAACAAATTTTAGGTTGTGTTGGATTTGAGTTGAGTTTGTGTTGGATTTGGATTGAGTTTGTATTGAGTTTATTGTATTTATGTTGGTTGAACAAAAAATAAGGGAAGTTGGCTACTCTTTAAATTTTCCGGCGAAACTTTGAATTTTCTGGCCAAACTTTGAAGTTTTCAGTGAAACTTTGAATTTTCCGGCGAGACTTTGAAGTTTCTGTTGAACCTTTGAATTTTTCGGCGAATATTCATGAAGTTATTCTTGACCATTGAAGAATAAGAAGAGTAAAATTGTCATTTCAAATTTTTTTGAAGTCATGTGTTGTGCACGTGATGAGAGAGGGTGTTTTTCCGTCGAAGTTAACGGACGGAAAGAGCGACCGAAAAGTTATAATTTTTTTAAACTATTCAGTTGCAACATATGTCAATTATAAAGATAGTAAATAGTAATTATCACTTAAAATTTGCTCTGTTTCTGATCAATTTGAATCGAAGACTTTTACTAGATAAGGGTCTCGTTCTAACATCAATTTCTTTTTAAGGCCTCCTTTAAGTTAAGGGAGACCCAGATTACTCGCCAAGTTCACTGGACATAAGCTGAGGGATTGGTGACATAAAGTACAAGTGATAGTATCTTTTAAAAGTAATATCTATACATATTATAAAAGCAGAATAAAAAAGAGAGTTTATAATGCATATTAGAGCGCCATGTCATCAACATTTTAGTTTTGACACAAAATTTTGTTTAATTATAAATCAACATCAGTATAAAAAGGCAAAAAATATAAGGAAATTCAAAATTGTAATATAATAGGTAATTACTAATTAGTTATAAGAAAATTGATATTTAAGAAATTAAATAATTTGGAACTCTAAAAAAGGGTAAGTAAGAATATTAACCTAAAATTTGATAGCTATAAATATAAGTTTATGCATGACTATTCACTCATATCGTTGAATGCGACTAATTATTAGCTATGATATAATCTTTTTTGTAAATCTCTTTTTGTTAGTTTGATTCATATTAATTCAAGTTTTTTTGTTGGTTTGATTCACATTAGTTCATATTTTTTGTTCTTGGTGGATTAGTGTGTGTATAAGTATTGTATGTGTAATTTTACTGTTCTACATATATTTTATTTGTAATACATATGTAATATGATTAATTTTGATTTCGTGCAACACACGGTTGAGTATGGTACGTAATATTTGTATGTATAATATGAGACTCGACAAGGCTTGCACAATATTCATCATCAACATCCACTCCTCATCTTGCTCGGTCTTCCCCGCCGGCTTGGTCTCCCACACTTGAGATACCACTAACTCTGTCAGTGGCCAGCCACCCCCACGGCGGAACCTACTCTCGGACCTCATTTGTCCAAGCGAGCCTTCTAATTTTGGCTCGCCGTTTCCTCAACAATTCCTACTCTGCTTTCTTCATCAGTCAACGAAAACATCTCCATATCACGCTTCAGGCGAGCATCCATGGTCATTGATCTCTGATTCACCGTTACCTGTGCAATCTCCTACTACCAAGCCGTCTGCCCCAATTATGGTCACTGATCTCCGATTCACCGTTACCCATGCAATCTCCTACTTCCGGGTCTCCGACTTCGCCTCCGAACCAAACAAGTGCTACCAGTAACAAGTAGCCACCACAACCGACGATCACAGCCACTCCGCACTCTTTGTTTGCTACATTGCCACCGCCCACACTACCTTCAATACCAAAAACCTTCAAAACCCTAAAATGCTAGCGATAGCATACAATCCATTTTTTTATTTGTGATTGTATATTATTCTATTGGTTTAAATTTTACGCAAAATATTTGTTAGTCGCTAAGTTATTAACAAGATATTTATTATTTAATTTGATAAAGAAAATAAGAATATTTCATTCGGTTATGAAATGGATACTAAGAGGACCAAATTGGAACAATCTTGATAGTAAGATGACTAAATTGAAACAAAAACTAAATTGGAGACCAACTTGGAACAAAATGAATACTAAGAGGATCATTTTGGAACAATTGTTATACTAAGAGGACTAATTTGAAACAAAAATCAATTTGAATACCAATTTGAAATAAAACGGATACTAATGAGACCATTTTGGAACATTATTTGTAATTAACGCAACTTCTTTGAATAACTACACCACTAAAAAAGTAAAACGGTCATAAGTTTTTCGATTCTTAATAATCATATTACTTCAAAAAATAATAATAATCATATACGTACTTTATTTTGGAAAACTTTTCGGCGACCAAAACTTTTCATCTTCATAAAAATCAAATTTTTGAATGACATTTTCAATTTTATAAGAAACACCTCTCATCCCGTCTCAAAACAAGTGTCATGCTTTTTCTTTTGATAAAAAAAATTAATTTGGCCGAAAATCCAATTTAGTGCCCAATTTTTTTTAAACTTAGTATTCACACTTTTATTTTGAGATCAAATGAGTACCCACCATTAACTAATCAGTTAACTAGTTGTTGTGGCAGTTATATATTTGTCGGTAACTGAAAAACTCAAGAGTTGATATTTCCAACAACCGAAAATTTCAACTATTTGTGCTTGATTCCTCCCTATCTTTATCTCGTATTTATCATTTCAATTCATGATTAATCAATCCATACATTCTGATTTATCAACACTCATTTTGAGAACCTTAAACCCAAAAACAAAACTCACTCAACCAATTTACCCTTTAACTTCAAGCAAAACGTCTGGCGGAGCTCCGAAGCGAAAATACAGAAAGATGGAGAAAAATGAAATACTTTTAAGATGTCTTCATGCATATGCTTTTTGTAACTTGATAATACTCGCCTAAGATGGGAGGAGTCTAAGTAGGTGGTGGGTAGGAGAGGGATGACCTAAAGGGGAAAGCGAAACCTTGACAAGACCAGACATAAGACTTTCGGTTAATCCATCCATCATATTTCACACAGTCGAGACTAAGAATCCTATCCTTTTTTGCGATAATTGTGAGATATTCAGTAATAGATTCTTTCGGGCGCTTCCTAGCATACCAATAGGAGAAAATTTTGAATCGAGGATCTATGTCTCTCAAGCGTCATAGAGTGGAGAAGTAGCTGATCTTCCTAATGGAGGCGGGGAAGATCACCCAAACATTGACCTTGTTGAGCAATCACGCGCTCATTCGAAAGGGTAAGCCCCGTAGCAAAATGACCCATGAATACTGGCATCTCCCTAAAGTGAGGACCACCATCTTCTTTTTTTGGGAGACCATCCCTGAATTCTCTAAGTTCAATACAGTGCAACAACAATAGCCTCATCACCTTGTACTGGGTGACAGGGCGAGAGAGTCCATCCTTGATGATCCCAAGTATCAACGCAGATTATAGAGGTCGTGCGCTCTAGCCTTGCACCTTACCGTGCGGGGGCGAGCGACAAGCTATCACATGTCCGCAAGATGTAATCTATGAAGCCAAGAGCTCCATGGCCACATGTCCTCACCATGCACTGACACAACACTGCCAAGGGAGCTACGACCGTCTCATGGGGTACTCGCCCATTCAGAAAATAAAAAGACAGATTTTTTTATCACTAAACAGTGTGCCTAGGGATGTCAAATTCGGAAAATTGGAAATGGAAAGAAGAATAAATTGAGAGAAAAAATGCAAAAATACTAATGTCCTTACCTTCAAGTGACTAGGGAAGTTCCGGGAATGTATGATATGAATTGAAGAGGCGCATGCCCAATGTTCATCTGTGTGCACGACCCAAGCCGCCAAGCCTATCCAAAGGATGACTTGAACTGGGTTGCTCCTGACATAATAAGGATAACCAGAATAAGGAAACCCAAAGAAAGAGTCTTTAGAGAAGGGTCTCTAGAGAAGATTTCTTCGTAAGCGATTCTCTAGAGGTGGGGAGTTTTGACATAGGAAGAACATCTAGACCCGACCGCCAAACTTGGAGAGGTCGCGTGTGCCACAAGCTAGCCCTCTTCCCTAGCCGGTGCACATATGATAAAATGATCAAAGATGAACTTCACCTCCCACATGGCTGAATGTCGAAGATTGCGAGAGCATAATGGGCAAGCTGGGCCAACTGGCAAAAAGATAGACTAAGATTGTCGGATGCCCTACTATTGTGCAAATCTAGTAGGCAACAAACATGATATCACCGCCTATCCTACTGGTGTGCGGATCTAGTAGGCAGTGGAACAGAGACCGCCGTCTGCCCTGTTGGCGTGTAGATCCAACAGGCAGCGAACAAGAGACCGCAGAGCCTGCGGGCCCTACCTCGGCATCAACCAATCTGAAGTCATTGTGTTTCAGGTAAGCTTGTGGACTATAAAAGAAATCTGAAGCCCAGATTATCAGATTCAGTCATTTCACTACTCTAAACACACTCGCGAGAACTCGAAAACATTCCCAAGCATTCTTCGTGTGTTCTTCATCATCTTTATGCGTTCTTCATAAAATTGAATGGATTATAGAGATCTTATAGTCACGCCGGAGGCAGTTCCTTAGACACACATCTGGGGCCCTACTTAACAATGCGTTACTTGTGTAGACCCACAGTCACTGACCGAATTTGGATCACTGCTACCACCTAATATTCGAAGACCTGAAGTCCTAAAGACCATAAAACTCAAATTTTGTCTAAGTTAGAAACCATAACACTTGAAAAAGAAAGACCTATACGAATTTGTTTGAGCCTTGATTTTTAAGTTTACAAAAAAGAGTGAAATCATTTTGGATGAATTGATATAGGTACTTCTTTTGAAACAAGCTAGGAGGAAGAGAGAAAGCCCAAACCTCCCACGGGGCGCGCGACCGATAAGACCTGACCGGACACGCATTAGGCCGAAGTCGGTTCAGGTCAATGGCTTATACATTTTGGACAACAAATAACCAAGTTGGACAAGTCCATTTCAGCCAAAATATCTAACGAATAGATTAACTGGGTGGGCAGTAACTATATATCACATAATTGCTAAATTAGGAGCTTCATTTTCGCTTCAAACTGAATATATGAATATACCAAGATGATGGAGGAAACCAAAGACAAATCTTAATTGTAGACTTTGTGGTGGTAAAAAATCAGAGATCACATATTAGGTATTATGAAAACGTAATATGTAGAGAATAATTTTCTATTAGTTAACTGAGAGAATGAGTTTGATAAAGTTTGTCATATATTTTAAATGACAAATATATGGTCGCCTTATGTAATTGCCACTTATAAAACGCACAAACCAATTGGACTAAAACTGAGGAGAAACAAAATTGCATCAATTGAAAATACAATAATTACAAATAAGTGGGTGTGCTTGGCAGGAGTGGTTAATTTGGTACCATACTCCCTCAGCTTCCCATGATGCTACTCCTCACCCAAAATAGGGTTACTATACTGGTTTTACAAACACCCTGCAAATGCAACACCATTCTCTGTAGCAACCATGAACATCACTGCAATGACAATGTTATTTCCAACACACTGCCCAAAATTTAACAGTCTGAACTCAAATCACCTCATCTCAATATTGTCATGCAACTCTTGTTTCAAACACTACTACCAACACTGCCCATACACAGTATGATCTAATGTGTTAACACAAATAAAATCACAAACAAAAATTTCTACATAGTGTTTATCGATGACCCTCCTACTCCCAGCAGTCGAGTTATCATATCACAAATGATTTAGATGTTAAGAATGGGAAGCAGTCAATGTCTTAGTACTATCTCATAGAACCTGCACAAACTCACCATTATATAGGAAATATACAATTTACAAATCATTCAAAGTAACAAATTGGAAAAATATATGACTTTGCATTCTCCATGGAAGGCAGAAAATGAAGTTTTTCTAAATGCCCTAAGCGTAAAGGGCTACTTTAGCCCAAAATTGGGAGAATTCCCATGTGAGTGATCTATTAAGGAAAGAAGCAATATCTTATATTCATAAAGACAGTTCATCGCACCTAACTAACAATGTCAAGCTCACCAAATTCATAACATACATGTACATATACTGATATACACACATACAGACAAAGTATGGCACTCTCCAAATCTAGCACCTGGCTTCAACATATAACTAAACCAACTTCTTTCAAAGAGTCACGGATCCACATTAATAACATTACTCTTCTAAGAATTTCAAGCTGTGCAAGAAGAAAATCTTAGTAGAGATGGGAAAAGGAATTGCAATATATAGCCCTTCCCAGTATGTATCATTTGAACACTGAAGAAACAATTAATATCTGCATCCGCAAAACTATATAACTTTGTTATGAACACTTAACAGTTAAAACCACAATTGTATGTCAAAGAAGCATTCATAAAAACCCATCGACAAGATGGAGTAAATAAAAGCAGTACAACAGGATTGGGAAATCACCTAACAAAGCCCACGCAATAACAATCAATTTCTGCCAAGAGGGAGAGATCTACAAGAGTATGTTTCCTTAAAATCAGACTTCCTTGAAGATGTAAATATGGATGTGTACACTTCCTTTGTGGCATTGGCTGGAACTGCTATAGAAGTTTTCAACTTCTTCGAGGAAGCATTGGTTGCTGCACCATTAACAGGAATCCCAACATTACCAACCTTTCCATTCCCATCTAATTTACCCGAAATCTTCTCCACAGCCTTAACATCAACACCATGCTTCGTTCCACTCAAACGTGGCAGCTCCGAGGCTACACCCTCCTCCCCAATCACACCCACTTCCCCAATTTTCACCTTCTTAGACTTCTTCTCCTTCAATTTCGCCTTCCCTTGCTCCATTCTCTCCCTCAATACAGCAACCTCCTCTTCACTCCCATTGATCACAATCTTGTCCCTCTCCGTAACCTCCTTATGACAGACAAAACAAGACGACGACTTCACCTCCTTCAAAGCTTTGGCACTCAGCACATGCCCGCAGGTCTTCAACGCAAAAAACTTGTACTTTCCGTTGAACTCGAGCCCAGAAATGGGGCACTGAAACCGCGTCTTCTCCTTGTCGCTGAGGCGATCCAGCTCCAAGCCAGGGATCATGGAGAGCAGAATATTGATCATATCCTTGAGCCCCTTCACGTGGCCAAACTCCTTGGGCAGCTTCTTCCCCAACAGAGCCTCCACCATCGCCTCCTTGTTGAAGACGTTCCCGAGATAATCAACCACGCAAGGGTCCCTGAGGGGCTCGTAAGAAAGGGCGCAATTGAGCCACTTGGAGAGCCTCTGCTCGTTGGGGTCGACCTTGTCGGGCTTCTTCTCGGCGTACATCTTAAGGTAGCAGTCGCGGGACTCGGCACCGGTGGCACCGCCATCGCCGCCGCCGCCGAGGAGACGGGGGCGCAAGATGAGGGTGGAGAGGGGGGCGAGGAGGGGGTGGAGGAGAGAGGTGGAGGCGGCGAGGGGCTTGCCGTTGAGGGTGAAGTAGAAGGACGAAGAAGGGGCGTTGGGGAGGAGGGAGAGCTTGAGATGGTGAAGGGTCTGAGATGGAGAAGGGGTTAGGGTTAGGGTGTGAGTGGGAAGGTGGAGGTCTGGGGATTTGATGAAGATTTGGAGCGATTGTGGAGACATGTTGAATTGGCGATTATGGAATCGGTAATCGAATTGAATTGCTTCAAGATTTTGGGATTTTGAGTTGTATTGGTTGAGAGATAGATGAGATCGGTGACGACTGACGAAGATACCCCGACGATTGATGTGGTCGGGGAGTGGTGGTGATCTCGTGGGTACTTTAAAGTTTGAATAATGAAGTGAAGTGGATCCAGAGAAGAGAGCCCACTATATAACTACTTTTGAGGGCCCAAAAGCCCAAATATTAAGTAAGAAAAAATAAAACATGAAAGATTTTTTTTTATTACGAGAGAGAAAATTACAGGTAGCGTTTATGAACTATAAACTTAAAACATCTAGCTTCTATAAACTAAAACTCATGACATCTAAACCATATTAACTTAGCATTTAACGATTATGTTAGGGATCATTAATAGGCTATAGAAATACCATTTTACCCCTACTACCTTGATTACACGATAGAGTAAGCATTCATTGTTCATATTCGATTAAATGTTCACAAAGAAGGATAAGAGGAGAGTGATAGTGTTGTGGTGTGGTCGAAGAAAAGTGTTGTCGTCGATTGTTTGAAGTGGCGTCGACGAGCCAAACGGCGTCGGAGTTGGCGAAGAAGAGCGATGTCCAGAAGGTAAGTTACAAGTTCTCATCATTAGGTCTTAACATGTGAAAATTTCCCCTAATTGAAACTGAAGTTAATTAGTAATTAGTGCTTTATAGTGTTCATTATGAGTGCGATTAGGGCTACATTTTGCCCATATTTCAGAAATTTGGGTGTTTTTGTTTGTTAGGGCAAAAGTTTACCCAAATTTCGTCAAATATGTTCCCAAATTAGTTGTTATGGCAAGGTTATGTTGGTTATTAGTTATAAATTATAGTTTTTGTGACTGATAAATTGTCGAAAATAAGGGTTGTTCTTGATTAGGGCTAAATCGTGGCAAGATTTCAAAAATTAGGGTTTCCTGTTGATTAGGGCTATTATTTGCCTAGATTTCCTCAAATATGTTCTCAAATTAGTTGTTATGGCTATAATGAGTTTGTTATTGCTTATAAATTATAGTTGTAACTGATTTATTGCCCATATTTCCCCAAATGTATTAACAATCCAGTAATTTGGCCTATATTGTGTTGATTATTTTTTTGGTTAAATTGTTTGTTTATGCAAATACGTGCCGGTTATGCTGAAAGATGGAATTGATTGGGGGGAGCCTAAAATGTTTGAAGTTTTCTGTGGGGGAATTTTTGTTGGTGAGCTATGTCAACATTGATGAACCAAACAAATTTTGGTGGCTGAAGTTGATGGAACTTGTTGTTGACTTAGGGTATGAGCTGACTTCGAATGTATATTGGAGGAACTCAAAGTTACCATTCTACAGGTCTATAGAGGAAATGGTTGATGACAAAGATATACGAGAGATGTTCATGGTGTATGGTAAGTCAAAGCATATGATCTTGTACATAGAGAAT
The DNA here is from genome assembly GCA_036897625.1 of Pelargonium cotyledonis. Classification (NCBI taxonomy): domain Eukaryota; kingdom Viridiplantae; phylum Streptophyta; class Magnoliopsida; order Geraniales; family Geraniaceae; genus Pelargonium; species Pelargonium cotyledonis. The sequence goes on along the minus strand of JAYMTA010002588.1, from coordinate 2,766 downwards.
GGGGTAGCTCCGTTAGCTAAACTGACCCCTAATGGCAAGTTATTGGATGCTATGGAAGGAGCTGATGTAAGTGGGTTGGAGGAGATTCTGTGTGAACGTAAGAGGTAAAAAAAGAATGTCAAGTACCTAACACCACAAGAGGTTGGGGACCTAGAAGAAGCTGGATATGACCTAGCGACAAGGTTCCTACAACATTATTTACCTACATGTTTACTACATTTTTGCTACAATATTATACGACATGTTTACTACAACAATATGCGACATGTTTGCTACATACTTACTACAACTTTTATCTACATGTTTGCTACATATTTCCGACAATATTAAGCTACATGTTTCCTACTACATTCAGCTAAATGTTTTCTACATATTTCCTACAATTTTTTGTTACATGTTTACTACAAAATTGCTACATGATGATAAAATAAATATTTGGAAAAAATTCGCATTAATTTTGTGCGCACCAATTTTTTTATTCATTAAACATTTAACCTATGATCTCAAAATAACAACTACAAAACATAATAAATAATGAAAATTTATTATATATTTTATATAAATTAAACAATATTTCATTTACAATCATTAAATCGTAATTAAAAATCGACAACAAATTATATACTACTACTAAACAAACAATACACATGTTTTTACACTAAACAACTTGTGTGGCTCTTTACATTCTAGCACGCTCATATTTTGTCTTAAATTTTTAAGTCCTGTGAGATCGCTCCATTGTTTCCTAATCCTCTATGTTCTCTCATTCAAGAGGTTCCTCTGTATCATCTTCATTCATTTTATTCACATCTTCCTCAGCACCTTTCTATCCATTCCACCAAATAATTCACAGAAACATTAAGAAAATGAGTAACTATCATCAAGATTTTGATCATGATTCAAGAAATAACTGAAACTAAAGACTACTTACTTCCATTTCAAGCTATGGAGGCTCATCCTCATATTTGCAGGAACATTTTTCTCATAAGATACTTTAAATAACCTTGTGAATAACAAAATGCATGGCCCAAATAACCTTAATGATCAGTAATGCACCAGTGAGCAACTAATCTGCCAGAACAAACTTAACCATTGGAAAGAGATACCAAAGGATTAAAATTGTCATCAATATTAACATCTTAATATATTATCATTCTATTCATAGAATACAATGTAGCCATCCATAAAGAAACAACGGTAATCTAGGGGACCATACATAAACAATGGGTCATTAGGAAGTAATGGAAAACTATTTAACATAACCTACTGAAAAGCTACTAGTAGTTATTTAACACAACTCCAACATCAATCAATATTCATGGTCACATTAACTGCAAAGTATAAGACAAAGTAAAAAAAACTAAAGAACAGGTACCTATGCTTTTGAAATGCCAGTACAACGCATTTACATTACTGTCAGGAAAAGAATCCTCCACGCCAACAACATTGTTAAGAGAGGACAGTGATTTTAACACTATAATGTCAGAATAAAGATAGATCCCACCATATCTGTTCTAGTTTCTTTGTTTATCAGAAATAAAATTAAGCCTCAGAGACCCAAATCATAGAGGTCGTACATCTAGCCCAGATCGGCAGCGTTTCCGTGAGAGACCCCATATTTCACTTCGATACACAGAAGCCAAAAATACCACAATCATGACACAAAATTTAGGGTTTCAAAAACGATGTAGCTCAACAAACCAAATGAACTTTGACCACTCCGTAGAAATCAATAAACCACATCAACTGAGATTGAAATATTAACAGATTAGCGAATCAGATAGCTTATGACTTGAAGAGAAGAGGTTGGCCTCCTTATTACAACCGTTGTTATAGATTCTGGCGGTGGCTTCGCTTCGTGGCTATCTAGAACAAAGAGGGACGGTTTCAAGGATTGGCGAAGCAGAGGACATGATGGGGGAGAGGGGCAACATAGGTTAACAAGAGAATGAAATGGTTTTCCATTTTTTATGTTTTCACCTAAAAATTAAGGTTCACGATTCGACCCTCCGAAATCGTTTCACAAAAAATGAGGATGAACCGAAACGACAAGGTTTCAACTATCTTCCCACAACGACGGTTTCGACACAGTAGCGACAACACAATCTGACGTCGTTCCGGCGACATTGCGACAACAACACAGTCCGACGAGGTTTCGTAACCGTAGCGACAACATAGCCAGCACGCGACGTCGTTCCGGCACCATGACGACAGCTTGCAAGCGACGTCGTCTCGACAAGTTCACGACAGCCAGCATGCGACGTCGTCTCCGATTGTCCTCTCCTTCCTCGGTTCCTCCAAAGCCTCCACCGTCAATCGTCGCCCTAGCCTCCGTCCATCAACTCCGACTCCATAGCCGATGTGGTTCCAACGAAGACACAAAACCAGACGACGTCGTCTCGACAAGTAAGCGATAACATGGCTTGGGCCGACTTCGTTTCGACGTGGTCTCGATAACGTGGCTTGGACCGACTTCGTTTCGCCCTTTCCGTTGAGCTCCGAGATTGTTTCGTCCGCTCCGTTGAGCACTGGCGTGCAACTGATCTTCCGTCGAGCATCGGCGTGGTGTGAAACCAAGTCTTGCAGCACTAAATTAAATATCAAATGTATCAAATAAAATCTGTCTCTCAATCAGTCAATTTACTTGTTCAGGCACCTTCTAATTAAAGTCATCAATTGTTGCACCCAGGTAATTGAAGCCCTTATATCTCTAATCTTTAAAATTAAATAAATATATTTATTATATACATAGTAAGTACATACAAA
>JAYMTA010002587.1:0-16179 GCA_036897625.1 Pelargonium cotyledonis | reverse complement strand
AATCATTTTTATTCCAATTGTTATTATTTGATTAACAAAAATATTAAATTGTTAAAAATAAAATCGATCAAATTATTTGCACTTTTACAAATATCTAAATAATTATACCAAAAAAACCGTAACTTGTAATTTAAAAACTGATAAGCGCTACAATTTGTTTAATATAAAAAAATTACCACCAAAATTTGAATCGTCACAACTTATTTAATGGATCGGATTCGAATTAATGTTTATAAATCTGAAATCATAAATTCAAATTTGATGTGAATTTCGAAACGTCAAAACTGATTTTGAATGTATATATATATGTGTATGTGTGCGTATGTCTATATATTATGTACTAATTAAAATCGATTTCATCTAATCCGAATTTCTTTCGGATCGGATTCGAATTTATGTTTATAAATTTGAATTTGAAACATAAAATCAAATTCAATACATAATTTAAATCATCACAATTGATTTTAAATGTAAATATGTGTGTGTGTGTATATATATATACATGTGTGTGTGTGTGTGTTAATTGAATTCATAATTAAACTCAAAATTCGATTTTAATTTTTATCTAATTCGAACTTCTTTCGTATCAGATTCGAATTGTAAATTCGAATTCGAAAACTTAAATTCAAATCCAATTCAAAATTTGAATCGTCACAGTTAGTTTTGAATGTACATATGTGTGTATATATATACATACATATAAATATATGTGTATTTTGTAAATTCGTATTCGATCTGAAATTCGAATACGAAACTGGTTTCGAATTTTTATTTTTTGTTTTTGTTTTTTTCTGTTGCTCCAGAATTTTTTGCTATAAATATACATTATTTGAAATAATTATAATTATAATAATGTTCATCCCGGAAAGTTATATGAAACCAAAAAAAAAATTATGTCAATCGGACATTCGAGCACAAAGTTATGAATTTTTAAAGTTTAGATCGTAAAATAATAAGTGAAAACACGGGAATGGGAATCCCATTCCATCCATCATTGGTGGGAATCAAATTAGTCATGAGTGTAGGAATGGGAATGAGAATCGGAATCGGAATGGGTGTAATCTAATCCAAACACCATCAATGAGAATCTTATTCTCATTCCCATTCACAAACCAAAAATGCTAATCCAAACTGTACCTAAGTTAAACGTCACGTCATGAATTAATTTGTCACGTGAGCTTAATTTAACAGACTTGTACGAATTAGATCACAATTGAAACAAAATACCTATTTTGGGAATCAAATTGAGGCGAAAAAGGAATGTACTAGTTCGGAACAAAACATATAGTTGAGGGACAAAAACAAAACATTTTCCTAAATATTAAACTACTAACTCAACAGATAAAGAAAATGCTAGAGTTATGGATTACTACTAACAAAATTATAGGATACATGTTGTACCTCTTTGACTCGGTCCAATGAGTACTCTAGAGTTTGTCATCTTTTTGTCCGCATGCTAGGGTAGTTGTCTTGAAAATATTTAGACTCTAGAATCACAAGAGATGTATCTAGAGGGTTGGGCCCTTGGAGGGTGGAGCAAAAAATTAGGGTTATTGTGTCGGAAGAACATCATACATGAAAACAAATACAAACAAAATTCTTCTAAATGCTGATTAACTTTACAAAGAGACTTAATAAATGATATAACAATAACATTTCTGAGTGGTCATATTAACGATTTCACTAATCGCTCCCAAAAATATCTTTGACATTACAGTAGTTTACTGTAACTTCATGTATCTTCTTTGAAGTCGGACGATAATAGAAGGTGTTCCACGAATTCATGATCCTATTGTTACATCACCAAACAAGTCATTTTGTTACTTCCTTAGTTTCATCACCTAACAAATGTGTGATGAAAAATAAAATGTTAAAATGCATGAATATTTATCTGTTTGTCTATTTAATCAAAAGTTGAAGCATTATTAACAAACCGACCTTAGCTCAGTTGGTAGAGCGGAGGACTGTAGTCGGATCTGTCGAACAGATAATCCTTAGGTCGCTGGTTCGAATCCGGCAGGTCGGAAACTTTTTTCTCACATTTATTTTTTTCGATTTACACCTTTTAATCAACAATAACAGATCGTTCCAGAATTTGCTAGAAGCCATTTCTATGATTCGGACGCAATCTCCAGTTCATACTCATGGTAATCATCTTCTTCACTCTCTGTTACTGTAATTTTTTTTTTTTTTAGCTTTTCCAGAACCTTCTTCTTCGTGTTCTAGCACAGAGAAGCGCTACAATATTCAAAATACATGAGAATTTGTTGTTGATTTGGTAACATTGCAGGCGAGCACATTGCGATTGTATTTTACGTGCATAAGGAACACGCTCGATGCTGCCATGTGTTTGCAGGTACGTTTCTTTTGGGGATTTTGATTGTTTATCACTTTCTGTACTCGTCGATTTGGGATGGTATTGGAGATCGGAATTGGGAGATTGTGATGGATTACTTGAGAAAATGTAGAGAACAAAGTAGAAAAATTTAACCGTTATTTTGCTCTTTCTATTACTCTTCGTTTGCTTTAATGAAGATGGAGTTTGGAATGAATTTCGAGGTTTGATCAATTATAGATATCACTTTGGCATTGCAATTTCATGGGTGAATTCTAACATTGTTGTTTATATTCATGTCTGCAGAATTTCCCTTGTCAAGAAGTTGAAAGACACAACAAACCCGAGGTTGAACTCAAGTATGTTTATTGGTTTTGTTTGATCATCAATCCTCTTGTGATGCTCATTTTTTTTTTTTTTTGTTAAGTGGATATAAGTCATTTGTGGTAGTCACTTGGTTCATTTGACTGAACCTCTTGTTAAGGTATTAGAGGCCCCGGGATAAAATCCTATTACGATTGGTTGTTTGAAATTTTTGCCTTTTCGGGAATGCATGCCTTATATTGATATTGTGACTTACCAATTTCCACGGAAAGAAATTTGAAAGGAAGTCACAAATCTAGTCTGATAAAGATGTCTAATATCAGCAACAAAAGAAAATGTGCTCAAGAACACCTCTTCTTTTTTTAATTCTTAGATTTAAGTCGGTAGTTGGTTATTACTATCTTTTCATCATAGTATGGATATTAATAATCATCAACACATTTGTTTGGGTATTTTTTTTAGTGTACTTCTTCCAATTTCATTGTATTTCTAATTGAAATGCATATGTGCTTCTAGCGTATATATTTGCATCAAATTGAAATAAATCTTTTCTTTATATTTTGCAGGACCAGCGCAGAACTTCTTCTAAATCCTGTAAGAATCTTCTTGTTTGTTATACATTAGACAATATCTCTTGAATCAACTTCTTCTCCTTCTATATCAGTTTGTATCAAAATTGATGGTTCACCTTTTTGTGTAGTTCCTACTTCTGAAATCTTTTATGTGATATTCAGTAGGGCTATTTGCTACATATTTTCCGTGAATAGTCTCATCGTGCATATATGTGACATGGCAAATTAATTCTCGAAGGTCTGAATTTCAGTTGTTGGTGTAAAGCTTAAAATCACATAAAACCGTGAAAGTTGATTCTTAAATTTCCTAGGTTTGACAAAGTAATATGAATACTTTTAACTTAATTATCTTGATGAACTGGATTTGCTCATTCCCTGATATAGAGTTATCACTTATCAGTTATGTGACCTCTGTGGAGGGTATTAAATCATAATTATGTTTGTATCAACTTTCTACTTTGGAATAAAAGCATTATAGGCATTACAAGAGTTTTTCTCACATAAGCACCAATTAAGAGATTTATATTAAGATGAGTAGATTCAGTGCTGGTCCTGGAAAATATCAAGGAAAGAGGATTGTTTAAATCATTCTTTGTTTTCTTGATTGCTGTCTGTAATTTATTGTTATATTTTAAATTTTCATTACAGGTCTTGATATGTCGCAATGAGGCTGAGAAATGCTTAATTGAAACATCAATTAATTCACTGCGCATAAGCCTAAAGGTGAACCTACATTACGTTTATTTGTGCTTCACTCACAGTACTAAATATTGTAAATGATTTGTTGCCTTTGTGACTGTATATTTCTTGTTGCTGGAGGGGTCAACAAAACATGATAGTCATGACTATTTCCCTTCATTGTACTGAGACTCAAAAACACCAGTGCTTTTCTTGAGAGATGCAGTTGCATGTCATCTCGGTTTCATCTCTCTTGTGGAGAAAATGGTAGCATTTAGTAATCAGGTATATATGCCTCTCATGAGCTTTGGTGCAAGTTTGAAAGAAACTAAACAACTATGGATAGGTTAGAGACTTTCTTTTCTGCTTATAATCAATTTGAACCTAAGTTTGTCTAGACTAATTCAAATAGGCTATTAATCTTTGTAATTGACCTATAAGTTGGATCACAAAAGGCACCAATGCAATCCCGATGGATTTTTAATTTATGCTATGCCATATCCTTTTTGCCATTTGTTTTCTTTTTATGCCACATAGTGGTTTTCAAGATTTGTTTTCAAGGATATAATGTCATATGATTTATTTAGAAAACTATCTCATTATTTTCCTTGTGTGCATATTCTTTTCCTCTTGTGTAGGTAAAGCAAACAGACGAACTCGAAAACATTCTAACTAAAAAATTTCTTAGATTTTTGTCGATGAGGGCCGAAGCATTTCAAGTATTGAGGAGAAAGCCTGTGCAGGTACTTACATCTGATCTCAATGATTTGATGTCAAATCTCCTTCTCCGAATCCATGTTGCATGACAAATTCAAGTGATCGACAGTATTTTGATATAAAAATTGATTCATTTTTAAAAACATGTATAGTGTCATGGATATAGGGTATAGGGTTGTAACATGTTTATGCTTGCCGGTTGCGAGTTCAATAATTCTGTTGCTTGGATTTAAATGATGTCCGTGCGCACAATAATGCCATTCCCCTTGGACTATGGTTTAGTTGGTGACAAGGTGGGGTGGGATCTGAGAAGATATTTGGTTCTTGCCATACCAATATTTTAGTTTAAACAAAGAAAACGAGCATTCTTGTTTTATTTCTACTTTCAGTTAAAAGATTCAGTGAAAATTATCAATTGTTCTGCCTTCTGGGTCCAACTAACCTTTTCTCTAATCGAGGTAATGGAGAAATTTTGCAATTATGTATTGCTGAGCATTGATTTTTGTCTTGTCCTTAAAAGAACTTTGGTTTGGTCTGATGAATTGAGAATTTACCTGATTCTTTCTCCCTTGATTTTATCAGTTAACAAAATGTAAGCATGTATCTGCAGTATACTAACAGCATCTCTGCGTATTTGGATTCTTAATTACATATCAATTATTTTGTAAATTGATTTCCAGATGTGCCTAACAACTTGTCATTGACTACTTTTGTTTCTGGTTGCGGCACTCACAGGGTTATGACATCAGCTTTCTTATCACAAACTATCACTGTGAAGATATGCAGAAGCACAAGCTCATAGATTTTATTGTGCAGTTCATGGAGGCAAGAATCCGGTGAACCTTATTACTTGCCTATGCCTTTTCATGCTACCACCAGTATATAGTTACCGATCTGTATTCCCTTTAGTTTTCCATGTTGTTAAAGGATTTGAAGTCAAATAGTAGTACAAGCACTTGTGACTGGAGGTCACGAATTTGGCTGACAATAGTGGTTGATGAGGCTACAGAGAGGTAGATCTAAGGTCATTTATCCCAAGGCCAACTCTCTTTGGTTCCCCTCTAGTGAAAAGAAAAAAAGAGATAAGATTCTGTGTAGCTTTAGAGAGAGATTATTTCTTTTTGAAGGTATATTGTTAGTTAGCTCTGCATGGTGATGAAAGTCCCCAACAATTTAGGGAAATATCGAAAACTATTTAGGATTCAGATCTAAAACACTCAACCATATTGTTTATCCTTTTTCCTACACGCATTTCCTCTCCCCCTTTATTCAATTTGCCTGATAAATTCCCCGGGTCTAATATGTTTTCATATTCCCGAATCCTGTATTCGTTGCTGGGATTATGCTGATTGTATATCCAAAGAATTGCTAGATGTCGGCAATCTCTCAATTCTCTACTGCTTTCCCATTGACTATATCATTACTTCTCGGTCATTATTGAGCTCCACCCATGGCATATTGCTAGATAATGGCATAAATCCGTAAGTTGAAAGGCCGGATGATTTTTCGTGTCAATTTTCATCTGCTCTTAACTACTGATTTAGCATTACCTATCTTATTGTTAATATCTGTATACCATGTTTCTTTATTTCATTCATCAACTCATCGAGATAGAGTATACAAATTAAAGCTTAGAGTAACCTGCTGTCTATAGGGAGAACAAGCACCGGACATTCTTGTATCTCATGCTATTAACGAACATTGTTCTGTGTAGCTTTTCAGTTTGAGTAACGAACATTCTTGTATCTCATGCTATTAACAAACATCTCATGAAATTTTCAATCTAACTTTCAAATTTGCTAAGTTGCAGGACATTGACAAAGAGATAAGTGAACTGAAAATGTCAGTGAACACAAGAGGGAGGCTGGTGGCAACAGAATTTTTGAAGCAGTTCATATGAATTTTGATCTTTGTGAGGTCCGAATGAGTTCGGTTATTCGGCCATTTTCTTGAAGTGTGTTCATCTTGGAGTCACTAGTTACATTTTATTTTCCTTATTATGAAATGTGTTCATCTTGCACTCCCTTAAAGTCGGGCCTGAGTTTTTTTTTGTTGTAGATTTGTTCTAAGGGAGTAAAGTAAAGCTTCTTAACTGGGTTAAAAGACGAAATAAGACTTGAGAATGCCGACCCGACCCGACCCGAGTGGATTGAAGACAAAAAATGCAGACGAAATAAGACTTTAGGTATTCTGTTAGTTAAGAGTTGGTACTTTAAAATTTGTACATCAGCCCTCATACTAAGCACCAAATTTTTTACATTTTGGGATACTATTCACTTGAGTCTCAATAAAAAGTTCACATTCGGTCGATTTTAACGAATCAGGTCTATACATGCGTAAACCATAACCCTTGGTTCAGAAGACAATAAAAGAAATGAAACGTTCACCCTATCATAAAGTCAGGTCAATTTTCACTACATTTTTATAGATAATGATTTCTACTTTCTTGAGGTCGCAAATTTGTCAAAGTTAATATCTGATATGACAACAACCTTCTTAAAATTAGGATGATGTGACAACTTTTTTAAAAAACATATAATAATACGAAACAAGAACTTAACGAGCTAAATATGGATAAACAAACAATACCTAAATTCCGTAGTCCATTTTTTTCAACTCATTACATTTTTTCTATTGTCAGAAGATGAATTTCAAGAACTTTATTGTGCAATCGCCCCTAGTTTTAGTCCTACAAACTAGAGGTGAATTTTTTAGGGCATGGTCGGGTCAGGTCTATGAAACCTAAACCGAACTCGACCCTTTTTGTAGAATTGTAGGCATAAAATGCATTATTTAATTCCCACTCAACGCATCCTTGCTGGTGGTGGTGTAAGAGACCACTTTGGTGCGGTAAGGTGCCAAAAACTCTAGGCTAGGGTTAAGAGACATAGTCTCTTTTCTCAACACTATTGGGTCCTTGTTTATATACACTTTTAGACCGTTGCTTATCAAAAAATTTAAAAAAAAATGCATTATTTTTTGGTTATATCCGTCCCATAAAATCTATAATCAATCCAACCCGAACCCGATTCAAATCCAAAATTGAAATTTGTTGGCCCGACCCGACCCTATAGGTTTCGGGTACTCGACGGGTCAATTGGGCTAATCAGCTTGATTGTGTTGCTTTGTGTTCTGTATACAAATCAATCTAAAACCCTTGTCTCTCTCGGCAACCCAAAAAAATGGCCACTCCTCGCTCTCTCCTCCGCATCACCACCAATGTCTCCAAATCCCTCCGCCCCTTCTCCACCACCACCATTACCACCACGTCCTCCACTGACGTCTCCGCCGCCGATGGAAGTGAGACGAATCACAGCAGACCCCCAATTGACCACACATTCTTAGAGCCAAACACCTACATTGGCAGCTGGAAGCCCCCCAAGAACCCCAAAGAGGCACAGGCCAGGCTCGATTACCTCCGTCGCGACTACGCCAAGCAGGTCAAGGAGCTCCGCAAGCAGTATATACAAGAAATGGAGGAGCTCCGCCTCGAGAAACAGCGTAAAGAAGAGGCCAAGAGGGAGGCCATCCGCATCGCTAAAGAGGAGAGGAAGAAACTCAAAGCTGAGGCCTCTAAGGTGAGAGCGGAGGAGCGCAAGGTGGCCCAAGCAGAGTTTCTCGAAATACTGGTGCGTTTCATCAACTACACTGAAATTTTCTGTTTTCGATTTGTGTTCTGCTTCTGCCAATACTTTGGATTGTTAGAACAAACTTAGATTTTAATAATTTTGACTGGTTGATGATAAATTTGGGATTCGATACTTCTGTGATATATGCTGTCCCTGGGAATCCAGGGAATAGAAATTGGATATTGGCCTTTAGCTGATAAAGGTACAATTAGATAGCTGCATCTTGTTTCTCAGTTACACCTTTTTTTCTGTTCTATTTTCTTTGGTTGATGAGAAAATGTAGGATACCTAGAGGAACTAAAGTTTACAACTTTTATTTTCATCTTGAGTATAATTAGTTATTATGAAAATGTTTATTCTCAAGGAATTATTGTTGGGGTGACACTGATTGCATAGGAGTGATATTCCCGATTGGGTCGGTGTGTATATAGTAGTAGGAATGGGAGAATTGTGTGGTTGTACAAGCAGAGACCAAGGCGTAGGCAAGCGATCTGGGGTGAGTGGAGGTAGGAATGGGAGACTTGTGTGGCTGTATAGGCAGAGACCAAGGCATAGGCAAGCGATCTGGGGTGAGTGGAGGTAGGAATGGGAGACTTGTGTGGTTGTATAGGCAGGGACCAAGGCGTAGGCAAACGATTTGGGGTGCCTGGAGGAGGGCATAGAAGCTATGCGGGGAGTGAACCCGTAGCATGGAGACCTGCTGAGAGAGAGATCATTTGGGTGAGCACGGCTAGGGAGCTCATGACATGCACTATGGTAGAGATTGGAGTGTGCTTATGTGTGGTCGTGAGCGTAAAGGAGTGAGCATGGATGGTTTACACAAGCGTGTGCACAAGTGTGGCCTGATGCGGTCTAGTGATTACCTCTTATCCCTCTTTCGACCTCTCCAAGTGACTTTTGGGTCCCTCTTATCTCCCAAATTCTAACTTAGTAAGGGAGAAGATGCTTGAGGGGGTACACACTCTTGGATAAAGTGATTAAGTCCACAACTCATCGAGTGTTGGGTCCTACAACTCCGAGTTTTTTAGTTTTTGACCATGACTCGTCACCAACATCTAGGTGTCTCACTCGTGATTGGTTAAAATTTGTCCCCAATAATTTTTGTATCATCAACAGTACTCTTAGAAGCTAACATTACATGTGCCAATGGGTAGGGAGTTTGAAATGTTCCAATAAAAATATCCATTCACATGACACAAAATATCCTCTATTCCTCTTCACTAATTTTAAATTATGTTATGCTATGTTCAAGAACCCGCATTTCATTTAAAATGCTGGATTTGAATCATATCAGGTGTTCGAATAATCTTGAAATTTGGATTTGGTTAAAATCCATTAGCATTCAAAATATGCATACACCATAACATTTGAATTTCAAATCAAATACAAGTTTTCAAACGTAACCTTAGGCTGCGTTTGGGAACATGGATTTCTTTTGAAAATTGAGTTTTGGAATGTAATATACCGTTTGTGGAAATCATAAAATTTCAAAATTCAAATGGCTAGGTAAAAGTTGTCAATTTGAAACCTCCTGTTGTAGGGGTGGATTGAATGCTATTGGGTTTGATCAAAATCCAATTTCTAAAATTATCCAAACGCTTGATTTGGCTCAAATCCAGCATTTCAAATGAAATACTGGCTCCAAGACACACCATTAAGTGTTTAATGATCACATTGCTACTAATTGTTAGGCATTGGTAGTCTTATTTTTAGGTTTGGCGTGAGAATGCATTTTGATACCATAGAACTATATAACAAAGCTACAGCCTGCTTCAGAATTCCCAACCACAATTTGATACCATAGAACTATATAACAAAGCTACAGCCTGCTTCAGAATTCCCAACCACAATTCCTGCAGATGCCAATAACATCTTTTCCACCCTAAACATGGAAATCTTACCTTTGATGCAACATAGAAGACACAATCTACAGTATTGTTAAATTTGTTCAATAATCTTGCTGTTATATTATAATTGCTTTTAACAAGCTGCAGTAACTTTTATAACTGAAAAATCTGCCGTCAACAAACTTTTCATTCTTTTAGAAAGAATTCATATCATTCTTCATTGCTTGGAAAACCTATTACTCAATCTCAATAGTGTATGGATAAATATTCTACTATCATATGGGCAAGCTTTTGTACTGTGGTTTCCTTATGTTTTAATAATTCCAGAAAGATTTTCCCAAGTAACTTTTTGTTTGTATTGGTTGCAGTTAAAAGAAAGGGCGGAGAAGCTCGAAAATTGGAGGGCAAAAGAAAAAGAGAGGAAAGAGCTTGAGCAAAAGAAGTTTGCGGAGTTGAGACAGAAAAGTTCTATATGGATTGAAGAATCTGAACTGGAGAGCAAGGTAAAGGAAGCAGTTGTAGACAGCTCCTCCCTATGAACCATTTTCAGTTCTAAACCGAAACCCATCCCCTGGAACTATTTGTATCCAATAAAAACTACTTTTAAGATGCTGATGCAAATTGAGATGGATTGCTTGCTTGAGTGTTACAACTTCCTTTGTTTTCTTTTGGCCATTAGGTTTTGTTCAAGCAAGTACTATTGGATGCATTTTTGGTAGTAATATAAAAAATTTTCCATTCCATGTATTGTTTTCATTCTCTCCTAGGTTTAACTCTGTTCGATTTTGGTTTTATCTCTAGTTGGGTCTTTTTCTGGTTAGCTCCAATCCGTTTTTGTAACATCTCATTAAAAGTGGATAGATTTTGCGCGACGCATTATTAGTGTGCATAATCATTGAACTTGAATTCTTCCTTAGACCCTCAATTTGAAAAGAGCAATTGAAATTTGAAATAGGGCTTGTGCAATCAATAATGAATTCTTCCTTAGACCCTCAATTTGAAAAGAGCAATTGAAATTTGAAATAGGGCCTGTGCAATCAATAATGTATCATTGCAAGTACTTTTATACCTTGCTCACTTCAAATGGTTAAAACACTTTGAATTTACCTTGCTCACTTCAAATGGTTAAAACACTTTGAATTTTCTTTGAGTTCTCAAGGTTTGAGGTGAAATTTGTGGGGTTGAGTTTTGAAATAGGGCCTGTGCAATCAATAATGTATCATTGCAAGTACTTTTATACCTTGCTCACTTCAAATAGTTAAAACACTTTGAATTTACCTTGCTCACTTCAAATGGTTAAAACACTTTGAATTTTCTTTGAGTTCTCAAGATTTGAGGTGAAATTTGTGGGGTTGAGTTTTAGGGCGACGCTCTTTTAGGGAGTAACATTCCCGATGCTGATAAAAAAACTTGCATAAATGATTCATTCAGTATCAATTTTGGTACCCTAGCCATCTATTTTATGCCAATTTGGTCCTTCATTTGACTTTTGTTTCCATTTAGTCCTTTTGGAACCCACTTATTTCAATATGGTTCATTTCCCATCCATTTTCATCCAAAACATCACAAGTGCAATTGAAGACCAATATAAGCTAAACTGGAACAAAATAAATAGTATGGGGATAAAATTGGAACAAAAAATCAAATCAGGCAAAAAAAAATGCTAAGGAGACCATTTTGAAACCTTCTTCAATTATACATGCACACATTAGAGTTAGCATAGAAGTTTTGGACCAAAGAATTTTTCTAACAGCTGGGTCAAAAACACTAGTTTTACAGTTTTAAGATTTGACCAATATCCACACAATCTCATCAATGTTCAGCTATCATTTACATCCATTCATAAGCAGAAGAAAAGAATTGTAATTGCTACTTGCTAACCTGCCAAAACCAAGCTTCTATTGAAACACAAGGTGGGAGAGAGATCAACTTGTTTTACTGAGTCTTCGGTTTTTCAATCTTGACATAAGGAAACAATCCTAAGTGACGGACTTCTGGGTTCCATCCCAATTGCTGGGCACGACAGAACATCAGAAACGTGTTTGCAAAATATGAATTAAACCCCATGAAAACATGCCACAAAGCATGACCCTGCAGATTAAAGTACCATGATGAGAGTTCCACGCAGAACACTCGATCAACAAACCAACAGAGACTCCCCATCAGTATTGTGGCCAGATATAACTTTGCCAGCCACTTTGCATCCACATCTTTTGTGTAGATGTAGTACTTGTACATCCGAGGAATGCATAGAAGACACAGAACAATGTAATGCACCTTGAAGCCAATCCCAAAACGGACCAGAGCATGGACAAAGGCAAATGCAGCACCATAAATGAACAAGAATGTGGGCATTGTACTCCGGTAGTGCCAATCAGGAGAATAAAGTATATAGATATATAAAAGCATTTCCCATACCATTGGTGTTTCATCACCTTGCTGCTGCCTGAATGAATTAAAAGAAAATTCCATAACCGTACATCAACGGCATACAAACTAAAGAATGAAAACTAATAGAATCAAGTTTATATTGAAACAGATTTGATCATCATAATAAAAGCAAGTTTTTCCAAGTATGCACACAAGCATAAACAATGGAGTCACAACAAGTATAAATTAAACAATGGAACTGGAACTGTGACAGTATTGCACTATAATACAAGCTATTAAAATATTTCTATTTCCATGCAAACGAGAAATATACTAATTGTAGCAGTTGCAGATACAGCTGAGCCAACAACATAAGTTTTCTTTTCAAGCAAGCACATCATGGTACATACATGCACGTAGACCTTAATTTGTTATAATTGCATTCTATTCCACCTTTTTGTCCTTATAAAGGGTTCTTTATCATTGCTTTAACACCTCACCGGACAATAGGTACACATTTAACCACTAAATGGGAGGTACTAAAAACCAAAAACATGCCAACGAGAATCTATACTGTAGATCACAAAATGCAATCTTTCGATAAAGTTTAAACCCTTGCACGCCACCTGTTGGCTCACTATGAAAATCTTTCATTCATATGAAAAACCCAAATAAAGAACATCCATTAAATAATTATCCAAAAAAGAAATTCAGAGACAAGAATACAATAAAGACCTATAAGTTTGTTTCCGTGCATGTGTATTATATAGCATTGCAAGCAGTATCATTTGCATATTCCAGTAGCCAAAAAAGGTTATAATAGTTCGTGTAGATACAACTTAGTCGCATTTATTTTAAATATGCAGACAGATCATTCACTCTTTCCTCTCTCTAAAGAGAGTGGGTGACTGCAGACATTAGTAAAGATCATGAGTTCACATCTTTTTAGGTGGGTGGAGAGGGGTTATGGGAAAAGGGGAGAGCTAACCTCTATTATGTAGCTCCACCCATTGGCTTCCATTTCAAATAAATAAAACAAAATCCAAACTACATCGTTCTTTCAAAAACGGAGAAGGTGTGTGGAAACAGAATGCATAATTTACTTAGTACCAACAACTTCAAAACATACAAGTTCCCGTTAAAAGCAGTAGCAAATGTTAGTGAGTAAATAAGCCCTGCTAAAGTAAAGTCTCTGTCAGTGTTAGAAAGGTATAAAGAAGTTTGTTGTTCGCATGTCCTTAAAGTCAACAAAACGGAATAGTATTTATGGGCTAATACATCTAACAGTACAAGTAAAGATGTAAGTAAAGAAATAGTAATACATACATGCGTTGCAGAGTGGTGTGGTATATAATGCTGCCGATAGCCAGTGTCATATTAGATAAATGGAGGACACTAAACCTCTTCTCAAACCGTTGTCTCAAGGCATTTACTAGACCAACAAGTGCCAAAAGAATGCCAGGAATGTTTGAAATCGTATTGAAAAACTCAGCAATATAAGATGAGTAGACATAATTTTTCTCACACCAATCAGTAGATGTGACAGGTCCCCAGAAACTTGATATTGTGTCGGTCATTCTTCAGTATTTATGCCCAAGGTGTGCTTTTATTATGTTCTGAGTTTCATATAACCTGCACGCATGCACTGCAAAATAAGATAGTAAACATGCACAGGATATAAAATACATTAGAGACCATTACGTCCAATCCTAACTACATTCCTTAATCACCAAAAGACACCTTCTTAATAAGAAAGCTCATGCAAATACATATATGTTTCACTGATACCAACTTGAAGAAATCTTCCACACAATCAAAGTCCTATCAAAAGAGATATCTGATTTGTATCAAAAACAAGTTGCAAAATCTGTAAGGGATTAACTCAAGTGAAAGTTTTAGGGCCTCCTAAAAACTAAAATGAACCAGAACTAAAAGTACTAAATCATCATATTCTGATGAGGCTTTCAAGCCATTACAAAACCAATGACATCTCTGTGTAGTATCCACCAAGAAACAAATAACATAATTACAAATACTTGAATAACGATGTACAAAAACACTTAATAAGAAAAACTATATGGGATAGAACTTCACTTAATACTGCATCACAAATCCTCAATAATGCAGAGATAGCAGTTATCTCTCAAATTCTCAATAGTCTGGTATTGTAAGCTTTTAATTCTCAATAGTCTGGTACTGTAAGCTTTCAATTCTCAATAGTCTGGTATTGTAAGCTTTTAATTCTCAATAGTCTGGTATAGTACGCTTTTATGCGTACATCTAAGTGTTTATTTCTAAGGTCAAAATCAGCCTATTTAAGCATCTACAACATCTCTGCAATAGACTGTGCTCTAAGTTGGGCCTAGTTCATATTTGCAAATTGAACTAGAATCCAAATATATTGAGTCACTAACTGATTTGCACTACCAGGAAGTCATACCCGGATACCCCAATCCTACCTGTTCACTTTTTTTTTAAGCTAGGCTGTCAAATTGCCAAATTTTCTTTAACGTTCATAGATATGATGGCCAGATGGGGCTTCCTTTTCTGGTTCCACTTATTAATAGTAAAACTACCAAATTAAGAAAGCAAAATCAGGAAAGCACAGCTCTCCAGGATTCATCCATGTGATGACCATAAACTGCTCTTTTTTTTCAAATTTTACAATTTCCCAACTTCGTTTGAGCACAAACCTTTTCCTTCTCTAGATGTTCTGCTTTCATCATTATCCCACCCATGGATAATACCACACATAAGTACCAATCACAAAACTTTATAAAGTCATCCCTATGATAATCAAAATCCCAAGTGCACAGGCCAGAAGGTTGCATGCCCTCTTCCTCTATCAATAGAAAAACAGTAACTGTTCAAGGAACCAGAAGACCAAAACTTATTCCTAGAACATAATCCTTTGAGATCGTAAGAACAGTAACTGTTCAAGGAACCAGAAGACCAAAACTTATTCCTAGAACATAATCCTTTGAGATCGTAAGTACTTTGTATTTAAGGAAGTCCAAAATTGCTACCTCGGAAAGTGCTTTTACCAAGACAATATTGAACTATAGAAAATAATAACATATGGTGTAGGCAGTCTTGATGCACTAAACTACACGAACAGATTGTAATATGGTTGATGGTCAGCAGCATTTCAGAAGTACTACTATTGTTTCAAGTGAATCTGGCTCAAGTGGCGCAACCTTTTTCTTTTTACTACAAGAACAGTGCTTTAAACATGGATATTATACAGACATTAGAAGTTCAATACCACAATCACAACTAGCAAAATAGAAAAATCTGAAAGTTTGAGGGATCAAAATTTAAAACTAGTTTCTAGCTCAGTATCTACGAGGAGGTGTTTAAGCCACTTTTTTACGTTTTATTACCTAAATGTGAACCATTTAAGAAACCAGCAATGTTTCAAAACCAATTTACCAGACCCTTATAACAAGCCTCTAGCACGTACAAAATATATAACTAGAACATTCTATTTCAAGAAACATGATGTGTCCCCTATCACTCTATTTACAATATTGTCTGCCACGGAGCCATGACCATTTGAAAACGGATTTCAGATTTCAATGTCCACCATGTGTTCATGCTATACTTACACTCTAAAGATACCACCTCTTTACAAAGGCACAAAACAAACAGGAAATATTTAACTACTACCAATAGATGCGTCTACACATTCAGAGCTGCCATAAATA
>JAYMTA010002586.1:0-16180 GCA_036897625.1 Pelargonium cotyledonis | reverse complement strand
AACATCATCAATGAGATCCTGATTCTCATTCTCATTCTTATTCTTTATTCTCATTTCCAAACTAAGATTCTTAATCCAAATGTACCTATTTTTTTTTTTTTATGTTTTTATTACTTTATTAGCATGGGACCCTGTGCGATGCACGAGTAAACAATACGTAAAATTCAATACAAATTATTTTTAAAAAAGAAAATGTATACATTTGATTTATTATAATTGATATATTTTTTTTTGATAATTAAACATAATATATATTAAGTAGAGAAAGCATTCATCAGATTATTACATGACTAGTGTTTGCTAATGCCTTTTAAGCCTATTCTAGCTAGCTGATGAGCAGGATTCAGCATACATCTATTCACATAAATAAGAACACAGTTAAGATTACAAACAAAAAGGACGTGATGAATGTCCACAAGAGCCGCTCTGCTATCTTCTCTATTGCTGGGATTCTGGTTTCTACACATATGGATGTCCCTGGTAAGAGTAATTGAGTCAGTAAGGATATAAACATTTTTAACATTATGCTGATAAATAAAGACGCAAGCTGACAGGACTGCGTTGACTTCTGCCTCGTAGGCACTTGAGGCTTTAGTTGGGCTACTGAGGCGAGTGATAGGTCTTCCGTGATTGTCTTGAAGTTCCCAACCGATCCCAGCAGAAGGTTGGGAATAGGAACCATCACAAAGACATATAAAAGAGGCTCATCTCCGGATTTCAGCCATAGGAAGGGAATTAGGGGTGGCAGGAGAAGCCCTACCGGAAGCCAAACTCTTGTCTTCACAAGTTAAAGTTTGAACAAGGATGGTGGCTTCATTGAGCACTTTGGATATCGAGAACTGGGAATTCCTGAAAATAACAGAGTTTCGTTCTTTCCAAATTTCCCAGGCAATGGCCGAGCACCAGTGCAGAATAGTGCGAAAGGACTTATCCTTAGATTTAGATTTGGTTAAAATCCAGTCAAGCCACAACTTACTAGAGAAATTACCATTCGTCCTAATTGTGAGACGAGAGGCAAACCAGACTCTAGCACTATCCGGACAGAGAAAAAGCATATGATCCACAGATTCTTGGCCTAAACCACATCTTCGGCAATCAGCAGAAGAGCTCATCTTCCTTTTGCAAAGAGATTCCCGAGTACCCAGAGCATTGTTCAAAACCTTCCACCAGAACAATTTAAGCTTTTTCGGAAGGTTAGAGCTCTATAAATTTTTCCAATTGAAAGTGGGACTTGTGAGAGATGAGGGATTTGGATTGCGAGCCTCTTCACAAATATCATAAATTCTCTTTACAGAGAAGGAAACTTTAGAGCCTTGATTTTTGGGAAATTTCAGCCTGTCAAGGTCATTTCCCCATTTCGGAATTTTGGTATTCAGAATTTGATCCGCGATGGTTCTCGAAAATGAGGAGAGAATGAGGTTTCTATTCCAGGAATGTGGGGAGTGGGACATAAGTTTTCCCACTGTGTCACTCTCGTTGAGGGTACTTGATCCTTCAAAGGGGATAAGGTTGTTACCCAGCCATTTATCTAAGAAGATCCTAACCGTCTTCCCATTGTCAATATTCCATATCATGTTGTCTAACAGGAAGGCTCTACCTTTACATAAGCTTCTCCAAATCCAAGAGCAAGGTTGTTTGACTTTAGGGTTCCAGAGGGAATTATTAACTCCATATTTCCCAACCAAAACCTTATGGATTAAACTATCAGGGTTAAGCCATGTTTCTCCTAAATTGGCTAGCCAATAGGGCAATGTTGAAACTATTAGTGTTCCTTAGACCCAATCCTCCTCTACCTTTCTGCCAGGCAAGAATATTACGCTTGATCCACTGAATTCCTTACTTCCCCCCAGAGTTAGACCACCACAATTTAGCAATTAAACCATCCAGCCAATCAGAAAAATAATTGGGCATATCAAAAAGGTTCATGATGAAAACCGGGATAGAGTTAAGAGTGGACTGGATGAGAATTAATTTACCCACTTGGGATAGGTGATTTAGTTTCCATCCTTGAAGTTTATGTTCAATGATCTTCTTTAGGTGAAGGAACATGCCTTTTTTTGAAATTGATCCAAGATCAGGAATACCCAGGTATCTGCCTGGATTTTGAACAGTCTTGAAGAATAGGATTCCTTGAAAGATGCGGATAAATCTCCTGAGGGTGTTAGGACTGAAAAACCATTCTGATTTCTTTTGACTGATAGATTGACCAGAAGCTTCCTCATAAAGATTAATGATTGATTGAACTTTAGCACAGGCTTCGAGAGAAGGTTGGAAGAAGATAAAGTAGTCGTTAGCAAAAAGGAGATGACTTATAGTAGGACCCTCTCTAGAAATAGAGAGAGCTTTATTCTCCTTACTTCTTTGGGCTTCTTCCAGTAAAACAGAGAATCCTTCTGCAGCCAAGAGGAACAGGTAAGGGGATAAAGGATCTCCCTGTCTGAGGCCTTGATTAGGACGGAACCAATTCGATTCTTTCCCGTTGATAAGAACATAATAGGAAACCATTGAAATGCATTGATGGATGAGGTTAAGCCATTTCAGGGGGAATCCTTGAACTTCCATGATGACCAGAAGATAGTCCCACCGGACTTTATCACAAGCTTTACTGATGTCCATTTTAAGACCTCCCTTGAAAGATTTTCCTTTTTTTGATCTCTTGATAGTGTGCAAAAGTTCATTTGCAAGGATAATATTATCTTGAATTCTTCTCCCAAGAATGAAACCATTTTGCATGGGGGAAATGAGAAAATCAATAATTCCTCTCAGTCTGTTAGCCAAGACTTTGGAAGCAATTTTATAACTGAAGTTTCACAGACTGATGGGTCTAAAGTTCGATGGGGACTAAGGATTCTCGACTTTAGGAATCAAGGCAATATAAGTTTTGTTCAGGTCTTTGAGAAGGAAGCCCGAATTGAGGAAGGTAAGAATAGCTGAAGAGATCTTGTCACCAATGATATTCCAGAATTTTTGGTAGAAGACACCTGGGATTCCATCAGGACCTGGGGATTTAAGCCCTCCCATATCAAAAACCGCTTGTTTGACCTCTTCCGAGGAAAAGGGCGCGTCAAGGATTTGATAGTTATCAGAGTTGATCTTTCTATGAATTTTGGAAGTAATGCTGGCAATGGAAGAGGATCTACCCAATCCTTGTGAAGGCATGAAGAGCTTCGAGAAATGGGATAAAATAAGGTCGTGAACCTCTTTATCAGAAGAAGTCTAGTTCCTGTCATCTTTTACAAGCATCAAGATCCTGTTACAAGCCTTTCTTTTGCTTGCCAGAATGTGGAAGAATTTGGTATTCGTGTCCCTATCCAAGTTAAACTTCACTTTAGCTCTTTGTTTCCAAATGTGATATTCCATATCAAGGAGCTGATCATAATCAGCCTTCGATTGGCGGAGACGATCAATGTCCTCTTTGAGCGGATGCCCCGAGGAAATACCATCTTCAAGCTGGGAAATTTGGGCCTTAAGTCTCGATTTGGAATCCCGAATTTTACCAAACTTAGCTTTGCTCCATTCACAAAGTTTGGAAATGGTGGATTTGTTCATCATAGAGAGTTGAAACATTTGGGATCCTTTAACAAGAGAATCCCAACAATCCTGAATAATGGCTTTACAGTCTTCAAAGTGAGTCCAGAAATCCTCAAATAAATTCCTTCTTTTCCCAAAGAAGGAAGGAGCAGCTTAAAGGAAAATAGCATTATGGTCGGATACCATGATAGGAGTGGCCTTGAAGGAGCAGTTAGGAAATTTTGAGATCCAACTAGAAGAGCAGAAAGCTATGTCCAAGACTTCCATAACCAGATCATTACCCGATCTATTATTAGACCAAGTAAATCTGGCTCCCATCTTTGTGAATTTTGAGGAGATCAGAGGAGTTCAAGAAATCCTCAAAGTCAGAGGCTCCTCGAAGGGATAAAGCATGATTACCAGATTTATCCCCAATATAAAGGACTTGGTTGAAATCTCCTATGAGTACTGCCAGACTTCGATCAGAAGATAGGAGGTTAGAGAGAAGATCCCAGAATTCCTATCTAGGAGAGAGGGAAAGGGACCATAGACTCCAAACCATCTCCAAAGATCACCATTAGGTTCTTTAACAGAAATTCCTATTACATTAGAACTAATAAAGAAAGCTTCTCAAGACAGGTTAGTCCAAGAAGTGATCCAAAGACCCCCTTTAGATCCTATACTATCAAACCCAAACAACTTGGACCAACCAAGATTACTAAGTTTAATATCAACATCTACAACAACTAGTTTAGTTTCACTAAAAAAAATAAAACCAGGCTTAAGAGTCTTCCTAAGATCTTTTAAATGCTGAACATGTAGGGGTAGACCCAATCCCCTACAGTTCCAAGCTAGGATTTTCATGGCTCTTGAGGAGACTGTTGAGGGACAGTCTCCTCTAAACCATCAGAATCATTGATATCTAATCCACCTACAGCAACTAAGAGGTCGCAGTGATAATGAAATAATTTTTGTTTAATAGAACTAACTACTTTCAGAGGACCAGAACTCATGAAATCAGTAATTGAATCAAGAAAGTAGTCTTTAGTATGTACCTCGCCTTCAGTGTCTGGAGACGGGGACCTCAACCTTTTGGATTGAACATCTTTTGCGTCAGAACCGAGGACCTCTTCTTTCCTTTAGAGGAGCTGGTTCCATGAACATCTGAATGAGGGAATAAAAAAATTTTTCCATCCGTATCCTTGATAACCGGACCCATAGGAACTCCAATTCCTTGACCAGCATGGGGAGATTGAAAGGGGAGACGCTCCTCACATCCTCTGGACCATGAATCAATAAAGTACAAAGCCCTCTTAGGCACCACAATCATTTTGCCTTTTTGAGCTTTTGATAGCCCGGGGCGTGGCCCAACACCTTCTTTGACAACCAAATTTCTTGACCAAAGAGGCATGGGGAGATCAGAATTAGGAGCTTGAGTGATAATTTGAGCCGAAAGTGGCGAGTCCACAGATTCCTCTTGGGCAAATCCAGCCGGTTGAGTCGAAAAAGGAATGGAAACGCGGGAGGGATCAGTAGCTTCGAACAATGAAATAGGGTCGGCATTAGAGCTTCCAGCCGAGAGCAACTGACCAGGAGGGAGGGGGTGAGACGGATCCAGATGTTCCACGTCTGGGGCTTAAGCAATTGCTGCATTAATAATCGGTTCTTCTTGAACCTCCTCAGACAACTGAAATCGCGTTGCATCATTAATTGTAATTATTGGTATCACACTTGCTGACGTCACATTGGAGGGCCCTACTCCAAGAGCCAACTCACCAGGAGAGACCGCCAGTCGGTCTTGTAAAGACACGTGCGGGATTACTACACCAGGCATATCCATCTCCGGCGCATCCTGGCCAGCCAGAAACGCAGGAAGAGGGAGGGGTGCCTGGTCGAGAGACGGAGCTTCGACTGGAATCGAAGGGATGAGTATCTGTTCCGACACCGAGAGGAGGTCCAAGTTGAGAGATCCGATAGCTAGGTCGGGAGGTTGATCATCCTCATGATTATACTCTTCAGGAGGAACCATGGCATTTAACACAGGGAAATCAGCAGCATCAGTTATGATAAGAACATTTTCGTCATCGAGATCATGATTGCTGAGGTTGGGAGAGAATAAGCCGGCCAGGTTGAAGGGAGAGGCCGGGCTTCCATCCGACAGGTCCGAAAAGTTAGGGTCCAAAGCAGGATCAAAGTTGTTGACCGGAGCAAAGACTTCACCTGGAGACTAGTCAAATCTGGTAGCGGAACTAGAAGATAAAGCCGGAGATGGGGATTGGAGATTTTCCTGTTCCAAGCTTTGTAGAAACTGTTGTTGGTTGTTGTAGATAGAGATACGGGTAGAGCGATTACTACGAGTATTTCGAAAAGCCCTTAGATCCAATGAAAAGTACCTACTATTATAGTCAGAGATGAGAATGTCCATATTGGGGCCACCAAGGTTTAAAGACTCCAACTTTTGTCGAATCAGAGTTTCCACTTGGAAGATGGAAAGATGACAAGAAGCTTGGGAATGGCCCACGTGGCCACAATGAAAGCCAATTTTGAACAGCCTTTCATACTTGAACTTAATCCAAGTTTTGGTACCTTCCACAAGATGAAGATAGCATCCAGCAACAAGTGGATCCAGAACATTAATCTTGACTCTCACCCGAAGATAGCCCCACCGGTTCCTCCTTTGGCTATGGTGGTCAATGGCAACAACTTCTCCCAAAGCTTGGCCGGCCGCAATACTCACAATATCTAAATAGTTTATATTTTTTATTCTTTAATCTCTTTATATTACCATTTTTTATGGATTTATATTACCAATTTCGGTGCTTAGTTTAAAAATGATATACATAAGATGAAGAACAAATAGACTAAATTAAAAAAAAAATCTATTTTATTTTGTTTTCACATCACTAACAAAAGCGAAATCATGATATCATTTCTTCTTTTTTCACTGTCTTTTGTAAGGAACCAAACAAATAATGAATATGATTTTCTGTTGTGTTTATTAAGAGACAATATGAGTTTGAAGTAGAATTAGAAAGAGAAAAATAGCATACACACACAATGTGTGTGTGTGTGTATGTGTGGTAAAAAAAGGAAAAGAAAAAGAAATGTGAGAAAAAGAAAAAGAAAAGAAAGAGCAAACGTACAGAGATCACTTGTCCCACATTGAAAAATTAGAAGGTAATTGAGTGAAAACCTATTATATATATAGACTTCACTTGTCTCACATCGAGAAAGTGAAGAAATGATTTAGTTGAAAACCTCTATAAAATCTTCTTATTACTTATTATATTTTAGGTAAGAAGTGTAGTAATTTATTATTAATGACCTATTGGCATAGTAAATATTATTACTATATGTTATTAGGTAATAACAATTTTTTTGTAACTCTTAGAATATGAAAAAACGAGCTCTAGAATTGCTCTTTTTGAAGATATTAGCTTAAGTGACATTTTATGAGTCATTCTCACTAATTATTATATATTACAATATGAATTTGTTTCAAAATAAGTGTATTCTTAAATATGTGTTCGTTTTCTTTTTAAGTTACTGATATGGTGTTGCCAATTACAGCCTTATGTAGACCTAGACAAGTGT
Organism: Pelargonium cotyledonis; assembly: GCA_036897625.1. Classification (NCBI taxonomy): domain Eukaryota; kingdom Viridiplantae; phylum Streptophyta; class Magnoliopsida; order Geraniales; family Geraniaceae; genus Pelargonium; species Pelargonium cotyledonis. The sequence continues at coordinate 9,076 of JAYMTA010002586.1, read as the reverse complement.
CACAAGGAGGTTGATTCATGTGAGGGCAAAGGCCACGTGGCAACATGTGGAAGTCCTCTCTCGCGCTTGAGGCTCACGCATGTGGGCGCGTGCATGTGGTGGCGATTGAGTCTCCTTTTGTGTGCCTTTTTTTGGTATTTTAAGTGTTTGTTTGGGAACACTTCTTAGAAGTTATAAGTTACTTCAAAACAACTTATAAAAGTCAAGATTGTTTAGTAATAGAAATAAGAAAAAGAAATCGTGTGTCAGGATATAAATTAAATTAATAAAAAAATATTTTTATGAAATGACAAAAAAGAACATGGCAAAAGAAAAAAAAATGCACTTAGTTATTTTCATAGTATAATTATAATTGTAGTTTTTAACAAAAATAAATACACAACTAAGATTTTCAATTCATATATATCTATAACTATATTTTTTATAATAAAAAATACAACCAAAAATTAATTAATGCAACTCAACGTAAAAAATAAATAACGAATGCAATTTTTTTATGAAAGTAGTCAGTTGTATTATAAAACAGTCAACTGGATAATATTAAATCACGTAAAAAAAATAAGAAAAGTAGGGGTAAAAGTGGAAATAAAAAATTTATCTTTCAACTTCTCTAAAAAGAATCTGACATGAATAAAAAAAATTTGCTTCTTGTGGCTTCTTCATTATTACAAAAGTGGAGCAAAAGCATATTTAAAGCAAACAATTTTTTGTTTTTGAACCTACCATTTTGATTATGTGGCATGTGTTGTATTGGTGTGACGCAGGTGCAGAACCGTTCCAAAACAAGGCCTAAGTCTTTTCTGGTCTCTACACAGGTAGCCAAAAAATGGAGAAACCAAAGTCTTTTTCGGTCTATATGGAGTTCTATTCGAATCATGTTCAGACATTGTTTGGTGAGTCTACTAACTTCTACACTTTCCTCTATACATGCTCCAACTATGATATATAGGCATGCTGGTGTGTTTGTTAACCACTTAAACCCAACAAATTTGAGAGAGAATCAAATTTGTTGTCCAAATTAACCCTGCTTTATGAGCTTGTAATGATCTTCTTACCAAATTTTTTCATCACCACCTTCATCAATGGACAATGGGTTAATTTTTCTAACCTTCTTGCCCTAAAAAAATTCAAATTTGTTGTCCAACTAGTTTGTTGTTGTGAAGTTAATTTTTCCAGAATATGAATGGGTTTACAAAGAATATAAGTTTGTTAGTTTGTTAAATGAAATGGCCAACCAACAATTATATAGGAAAACCAAGAATATGAACTATTGAACTATAAATAAATAAATATAGTAGTTATACAAATGTGTATTTTGTTCATTTAGATGGAAAAATAAAACCGAAATCCGTTAAATTCTTCACCAACAGACCAACAAAACTAAAATGGTAATCAATACTCAATACTCAAATTGATTTTCTCAAGTACCAGGAAATTATAATGTTGTGTGAATTTTATGTGAAATTGGTGTTTTGTTGTGTTTTGATGATAGAAAAAAGGAAAAAAGTTCATTTTATTTCCTAACAAATCCAAAAAGTTTCAATTTAATCCTCAAACTACCAAGTGATAAGCAACAGTCCAAAGTTCAGCCAAGTATTTGAGTTTTGCCCAAAATATGTCAAAAAAACGTTCTGAATGAGTCAATTCCGTTAAATGTACTAACGGAATTCGTCAAGTGCGGTGACGTTGAATTTTTTATTACTTTTTATTATTATTTTATCTTACGTGGAGATGACGTGTGTACCAACTCATCAAAATGGGTACTAACTCATTAAAATGGGCCCAAAAGTATGCTTTAGCCCATGAGCAAATAGCCAAATACCCACCATGTCCTTCTTCAACCTTCAACCACACCACCGTGCCTCTCTCAGCTCCGCCCGCCCCGCCTCCGTCAGCCACCGTCGTGTCTTCGACGTCGTGCCCTCAAACACCTCATCGGAGGAAGACGGAGGCTCCGAGATCACGCCCACATCGCCGAAGGTAGACGGAAAGCAGATGAGAGTGCTCAGATCCGTCCATCTTCTCGTCGGAGGCTCAAACCAGAAGCTTTCACCGATTCCGACGGCTGCCATACCCTCCCCCGCCCCGCCGCTTCTCCCAACCTCCTCCATCAACCACCGCACGGGCCACCACCAGGAACCCTCTACCCTCCCGACTCCGACGCCCTCGCTGAAACTCTAATCCTCTCTCATCTCCAACACCCTTTCGGCATCTCTCACTGATTCCGGCGTCATCTGGCCTGGCCCAGATGGAGTTCTTGACCGACGATGGCGATACAGGTCCGCCGTCGTCTGATCTGGGCAAGATCTCGTCTTCGTCATCGAGCCCCGACGAGATCTGGATGAGCTCTGACGGTGGCCGCATCTTCGTCTTTGAGCTCCAACGGCGGCCATGAAAGGAGAAGGCATGTGACCGGTGGCCATGAGCGGTGGCCGCGCCGCCGGCGAGAAGAGGAGTGTGTGAGAAGAGGGGTAAAGTGAAAAAATTAAAAAGTTTGAGGGTAAAAATGTGAAGATATGTTATTATATAATAAAATAATGATATATCATCCAATCAACGAATGACACTTGTCACTTAAAAATGTATTTAATTTTTTTTTCTGTAAGTGCACATCACTTCCCTTTAAGAAAAAAAAATAAAATAAAATAAAAATAAAATCCACGTCAGGGCATTTAATGGATTCTGTCTTCTTATTTAATGGAATGTTCTTTCGTCAACCACTTTCATGACTAATTTGGACTAAAATTGAACACTTGGTTGAATTTTCAACTGCTCCTTATCACTTGGTAGTTTGAGGACTAATTTGAAACTTTTTGGATAGGTTAGGGACTAAAATGAATCTTTTTCCTAGAAAAAATGAAGGGTTGAGATTAGATATCATAATCTAATCCAATGGCTCTCATTTTTTCAATTGAAAATATCAAGTAAATTTAAATGAAGAGACAGTATAGACTTTTTACAGAAAAATACTACTTTTAGATCAAAATTTGACGAGTTAAATGTTAAAATGGTACCCAAACTTTGCCCGATTACCCAATTATTTTCTAAGTATAAAAACTTGATTTAATAAGCCTTCTACTACTAGATGATCTCTGCATAGTCAGTCCGAGTTAACATGCAAAATTGTTGGCTCCATTGCCAGGAATGAGTTGAAGGCTTGTTTCCCAACCTTTGCTTCAACAAATGGTTTTGGGTGGTTCTCCTCACGATATGTATCCACAAATATTTTGGTCTCCGACAGACAATCCAATTTGTGGTACTAAAGAAGTTAGGTAGATCCGCTCTGATCAAGATCGCGGGGGACCTAAGATTGACCCTAAAATTTAATAGAAGAGAAATTGAGTATGTAGATGGAGTAACAAAATGATTTTCTAATCATTGAATTCTCGTGGATCTTTGGGATCAACTTTGTAAGAATTACCGAAACTCTCATCACCTAAAGAAACACAAGGTCGGAACCTCCAACGTGCATGGCTGCGTCATCTCCTCCACCCGGTCCACCTCTGACCTTGGGAGCACCAAACCTCTGTTTTTTTGAAACCTTTCTCTTATCAAGTTTGTGAAGCCTTGCACACCACGTTCGCTCCAAATGTTGACAAAATGCCTATTGGTATCTCCCATCCGCGTCTTCCTAGCTAGGCGTGAGATACATAACATGAAATGAATGTGCCCCTAAGACATGGTGATGTATGCCCTCCTAAGTCCTTTGTTGAACACTCCAAAGGCCGAGTCTCTACGCACGATCAAATTTCCTACTTCACCAAACTACCTCGGGGTGAAAAATACCATACAATATCAAATCCATTAATATAACTAAAATGGAGTAGAACTAAATTTATACGATTTAAAACTAAAGTAAAATGATGATTGCATAGAAAACATGTAAATTATACTCGCATCATTGTCGACCGCCCTCTTCTACAATATTGCTACAAGGAATACGCAAAATTTTGTCAACTTAAAGACCCAAAAAGTCACCGATGATGTTGAACGTTACTTTTTCACCTTGAGATGAATCTCATAATATGCCTAAAAAGGAGGTAAGTGATTATACATAATTATTCATGCCTATTAGTGCCAAAAGGACACAATCAATAGTTTTAAAATGACCTATAACAGTGTGTTTGTCTGTGGCAGAGGATCCATAGTTGTGGATATGGTCAAGCAACCCTGATCCTCTTCTATTTATATTTGGTCTACTCTTAACCTTTTTTTTTTTTTTATACAAAACATTTTTTTTAGCAGAAGATGAAGAATATTATTAAGAAATAAGATCGCTTCTAACATCGATACAATAAAAGACGACCCTATAAGACTTATCCAACAATCAACACCTAAAATTGACGACGACGACCTTGCCAAAGCATGAGCCACCGTATTTGCCGATCTCTGAAACAAAATCAAACTCCACATAATTAAACAACTCTGACAGCTCCCGAATCTTATTAATAATCAATCCGAAGGCACTGACATTCTCCCATCCAGACTAGATTGCATGAAACACAGTAATCGAATCCGTCTCAAACACTACCTTCTGCCAACCTCTCTTCATCACCCATTGAATCGTCTCCCTCACTGCCATGGCCTCCACAACATCAACCTCGAAAACCCTACTTCACACTCTCCGGCCACCACCCCACACTTTCCCATTCCAATCTTGAACCACCCATCCCGCACCAACCTTACCTTCATTTAAAAATAAAGCTGCGTCACAATTCACCTTGAGCCGTCCTCTTGCCGGACGTCTCCAACAAACTACCTCCGCCTCCCCATAACCTCCTACCAACTGACCTATTACCCCACCACTATTTCTACTAACCACCACAGCCACATTTCTTGCACCACTGTGAACCATACCTGACTTAGTTACCTCTCTCCAACCCTCAAACATAGACTTTACCAAATCTACAATCTCCGCCACGCCTAACTACTCCCTCTTCCAAATGAATCTATTTTGGGGCCACCACATCGCCCATGCCACATACAATACGAAACCCATGTCCTCTTTCTTCTTGCCCCCAAGCCGAGCAGCTAACATGAACCATTCCACCGGTGACTCACATCTCAACACAATGTCCCTAAGACCCACTTTCCTCCAAACTGCTTTAGAAAACTCACACTTCAACAAAAAATGGCATACTGTCTCTGGCTCCATAGCACAAAGTGGACAGATAATATCTACTTCGACCCTCCGACTAACCAAACCCACCATTACCGGTAACGACCCCATTAACAAACGCCATCCAAAATGTTTAACTTTTGGTTGGACCATAGCATGCCATAGCCATGACCACTGGAAATGTTGAGAACTTCCACCACTCAGTTTAGTAATAGTCAAATAACCACTCTTTACTGTATATTTGCCATGCTTCTCCCCCTCCCACGTCCAAACATCACACATATAACGCCTACTAGGCCGAATAGCCGTTATCGCCATCCTCTCATCCTCCGTACACAACTCCCTCAACCTCCCCTCATCCCACTCTCTAGTGACTTCATCTATTAACTCCACCACCTTCATATTGTTACTAAACCCCACTGGACAATGACTAATCCTCTTCCCAATAATTCTAGGTATCCACGGATCAGTGAAAACTTTAGTTTGATGTCCCGACCCAATTTGCATGACACATCCCTCCTTCAATAAATGTTGAGCCGCCATAAAACTCCTCTAGACGAAACTTGGAGCAACTCCTAACTTTGCTTCCAAAAAAGTTGAGGTCGGAAAATACTTCTCGTGAAAACTCTATAAAATAGCGAACTAGTATTTGTAATCAAACGCCAACCCTGCTTTCCCAACAATGCCAAATTTTTTTTGTGAAACGATCGGAAACCCATACCCCCTTCCGATTCACGATCACATAATTTCTCCCAGCTAACCCAATGAATACTACTTCCTCCCCACCAAAACTTTCGAATTAAACGCTCTAATTAATCACAAATAGCTTTAAGGAAAATGAACATACCCTTGTATAACCGACTTCACAAGCACTTCTTTTCCAGCTTTAGAAAGCCACGTATTCCCCCATCTAGCTAGCCACGACCTCACCCGATCCACAATGGGCCTAAATAGATTTGTTTTTCGTCGACCAATGCCTATCGGAGCACCTAAATAAGTGTTAAAACATTGTACCCACTGGACACCCAGAGTAGCCGCTAACTCTCTAGCTTTTCCAACCCCCACATTCTTACTAAGACATAAATTTGATTTGTGCAAATTAACTGATTGCCCTGACTGCCTCTCATAAACTTCCAGTAGCTCCCTTATATGACCCAATTCTAGGTTATTTGCCCGGCAAAATAACAACGAATCATCTGCGAAAACTAAATGAGAAACTGCCACTGCATTCCTTGAAATTTTGCAACCATGCAATAAACATGCCTTTTCCCGTCTACGAATAAGGGCAGACAATCCTTCAGCACACACCAAAAACAAATACGGTGATAATGGGTCCCTCTGCCTCAAACCCCTCTTCGGAACAAATCGTCATACAACTCATTATTTAAACATACACGAAACTTGACTGACCGTATGCACATCATTAGAAGTTGGATCCAACGTTCATGAAAACTAAGAGCTCGAAGCATAGACTCTAAAAAGACCCAACTTACCCGATCATAAGCTTTCGCCATATTGATCTTAATTGCTGCCCACCCCATATTTCCCTTCGACTCGCAATTTAACCAATGAAAAATATCATTTGCGATACAAACATTATCCATAATAAGTCGGCCGGGAATAAATGCACTTTGATACTCTGAAATCACATACGGCAAAACACATTTAAATCTATTAACCAACATTTTAGGCACAATCTTATAAATAACATTACATAAAGATATAGGTGTAAGATCTCCAATCAACTCCGGACTAGACATTTTTGGAATTAAAACAATGGATGTATCATTAAAACCTTCCGGCAAAGTTCCGTCTTGAATAACTTGTAAGCATGCTTTAGTCACTTTCGCTCCCACAATATGCCAATATTTTTTATAAAACATGGGATCCATCCCATCTGGACCCGAAGCTTTATCCGGATGCATACCCTTGATAGCCAACCTAACATTTTCTTTTGTGAATGGTGCCAACAACTCATTATTCTGCTCTTTAGTTACCACTGCCTCAACACCCTCACAGATCACCTTTCTTGTTGGATCATCATCATCAAAAATTGTCTTAAAATGAGAAGTAATATAAGCTCCCAAATCCCTTTCTGTCTCAATCCAGTCACCTGTACTCAACTTCAAATTTTCAATTCTATAATACTTTTAATGACCCGATGCCGCATTATGAAAGAAACGAGTATTCAAATCACCTTCCATCAACCAATGTTTCTTTGCCCGTTGTTTCCACACCATATTCTGATCAACAAGCAATTTCAAATACAACATACGCTGCTCATCCGCCAAAGCACGACTTCTTATGTCTGTTCTTTGTTCGAAAGACATTAATCTTCTTCTTGCTCAAATAATATCTCCACTAAAATGAGCCAATTTTGATATTCCTCAAGCCATTAAAGCTTCACCACACTTAGCCAAGCTGCAAACCACACACTCGGACCCCACCTGATTCCATGCATTTGAAATGACCTGTTCACAATCTGCATCATTCACCCACATATTTTCGAAATGGAAACATCTCCTCACACCTACCATAACAATAGTTCCAGGAGCCAAGAAAATAGGAGCATGATCTGACGTCATAAACGATAATACCCTAGCCTCCCAATCAGCAAAACGAGAGCACCATAGAGAAGAACCAAGGTACCTGTCAAGCCTCTCCTCTACCTGGAAATGAGCACCTCGACCTTTCCTCCGCGTGAACTTGGGGCCCCTACTGCCAATATCTGAAAGACCCGCATCCGCTACAGCTTCTGACAAAGCCATCGGCTGAGGATTACCACCATTTTTCTCATGTGCAAACATTAAATCATTAAAATCCCCAATACAAACCCATGGTAAATCAGACTTTCCCGCAAGCATATGAATACGATCTCACGATTCCTTTCGTCTCGCAAGATCCGCTTCGCCATAGTACTCAATTAATCTCCAAGAACCCCATGGATTGTAACAAACACTAACATCAATATGTTGCTGAGAATAAGAAATTAGAGAAACTTTAACATTCTTCTCCCAAAGCAATGCTAATCCACCACCTCGAACCACACTATTCACTGCAAACAATCCCGACATTCCAAGCACCCGTCGAATTCCTTCGAACTCCTCTCTACAACGCTTGGTTTCAATAAGGAAAACCAAGTTGGGCTTAAGATCGTGCACCATGTCACGCAATACATGAACTGTACTCGGGTTGCCCAAGCCCCGACAGTTCCAAGATAAAGTACTCATTGTGTCGGGCGGACCTGGTCCGACAGGCCCGCCAAAGTCAAGTTTTTTGAAACCAACTCCTCATGAACATCCATACTCTCAGTTCACTTCTGTTTTCCATCCAACATCACACCATCTATCTCATCCGTAGTCGCTATAGTCTTCATTGGATCTGTCACCATTGATGATAAATAACCATCGGCCCTTTGCACCAACCAATTTCCTCCATGTTGTCTAACCCACCGTGCACCACGATGCTCCTGGGGAATCCTTTTTTTAGCTTTATCCATTGTAAGATTTAGTCAAAGTCTTTTTAATCACATTGAAACTTCAAATTTTCATCTTTGAATCAAATTCAAGAATGCACGTTACCTCAACCAGTCAAAATTAAAAAGCTCCACTTTATATAGCCCTAGCTTTTGGTTTTTGTGTTTTCGTTTGAGTTTATCTGACATAACCTTCAATTTCTCAAGAATATTTGATTGCAAATTGATCAAATCTATTTTATACGATTCAATCACATTGAGTTTTGAATCATATTTCGGACGTTAGAGAATTTAATTCTAAATTACTTGCTCTACGTCAAACCATATAAGAACCAATTTTTGAATGTAAAACTAATAATTTATTAATTCATCGAACAATAACATATACGATATAAAACTAGAGGCTTGTAAATCAACCCTCCCAAACAATTCTGACAAAAAAATAAAAATAATAAAAAAATGACACTACCAAAATGAGCCTC
>JAYMTA010002585.1:0-16182 GCA_036897625.1 Pelargonium cotyledonis | reverse complement strand
ATTTGATATGACATCACTTAATTGACTATATAAATATAACTTATATTTTTGTTTCAGACACACACACACATATATATAACTTATATTTTTCCTTCACACACACAAGAAAATACATAAATGATGTTTGAGTTATACACAAAATTAATTTTGTTCAAACTCGATGTATTTTCATTCGAACCATTAATTAAAATGAGTTTTCAATTATGTATGTTAAACCAAAATTCTTATGCAAGAAATACTATATCTAAATTTTAAATTTTAGTTGAAAACTAAACACATGAGAAAATAAATTATTAAATCAAGAACCACTCCTGCAAACTAAATAGAGACCCGAGCAACGCCGAGTACAAAACTAATATAATATTGATTTTTTGCTTCATTAAAGCAAAGTATAGTGTATGTCACTATGTTGCCCTAAAAATAAATATAAAAATTGTAGTTGGGACTTGAGAGTGAAGGCTCAATACCTCATTAGACATGCCTGTTCCAAGTTTATTGCATCTTGTCAATTCGCATGCGTTGATGCTACACCTATTTTGATAATAATAATTTGATACTCTCATGTTGACTTTGATACTAATAATTGTTTAATATGGTGAAAACTGAAAAGGACTAATGGATCAAATATGTTGACTAAAGCAATTTTTGTTTTACATTTAAGAACAACCAAATTTATGACAAAATTTGTGAGATAATCTGCCACCCCATGTACTAAAAAATTCTATTGACATATAGTATATGTTCAATGCAAGACTCGTACCATTTGCCTCTATTGTGATAAGAAACCTGTTTAATTAGACAATAAGGTGTGTATATATATAGCTTGAAACATAGTTATATATGACAAAAGTCAATAACGATATATGATATGGCTACATATAATTGTGGAGAGTCGTTATGCTCATTTAATCTAACTTAGTAAGTTTTGTTGAGTTCAATTTTAGTGTTGAAGTACATTAACTTGTGAAATAGCATATACCTCCAAATAGCATATGCCTCAACCATCTTCAAACAAATGTATATTTTTTAAAATAGTCTATTTTGCATGAATTGCAAAGATTAGATTTGACACCCATCCCACCAATCCAACTTATGTAAATGATTTCACAAAACAAACAAAAGTGGCTTTATATCCTAAGGTGAAAATTGAAGAAAAAGTGTATCACAAGAGTCATATGGAGAAAAAAGTAGGATCATAAAGGAAAGTATGAAACCCACTTCTTGTTGTACCATTTTGTTACTTCTTCTTCGCATTACTATTATCTATATATATGTTAGTAACAAATTCTCTTTTGAGATGTTAACGATATAGTCCGATATTTTGCACGATAGACTAACTATCCCAACGTTCATAGGATAAAACAACCTATTGTCAATGTCGAAACTCTCTTACACCGCAAAGAATCGATTCAGAAACTACACTCGAAAACTGTTCGAAAATTCGACTGTATATTCTAATTTTGTATTTTAGTTTGTGAGTTATTTCTATATGTGCAATTCACAAGTTCTAACAATATCTGTAGCGATGACTACTTGTTACACCTAACTAAACTAAACTACCCTTGAATTTCTGATTTAGAAGCCAAAAATCACGATGTCTTGTTTGGTAACAAGAATCTATTACCAATGGCTGGGAATATCCGCCCCGTGGTGTGGCCATCAAGCAACCAAAAATGATCACGTGCACAGCCACGCACGGTTAGGTAAGCGCTGTCGCTAAACCCTAACCAGCCAGCCAGCCAGCAGCGAGCCTAAATCAACGGCGCGCGTGAGATTTGGTGCTCGCAAATAAATCTGTGGAAAGTCGTTGGCTCTGGTTGGTTGCGCCTCTATATAACCTGCTAACTATTAGCTTGTACTTTTGGTTCTTGCTCAACTCTTCTCCCCTCATACTCTCTCATTTGTCTCTTTGCCAGGTTAATTATTGCTTGTCTTTTGATGATTTAACTATCTTGTGTTCATGATTTTTCACTACTGTTCTTGATTTTGATTTTGATTTTGATTTGTACAGATCAACAAGAAACTAAGGATGGGAAGCTCAGGATTTTCATGGAAACTGGCGGATCACCCGAAGCTCCCCAAGGATAAGATCATCGCCATGATTGTCTTGGACGGATGGGGTGAGGCCAAACCCGATCAGTATAATTGCATCCATGTTGCTGAAACCCCAACCATGGATTCACTTAAACTGGTACTACTGAACTTCAGTCTCTTCTTTCATTTTCTCATTTAGATATGCTAACTTGTAGTAAAGTTTAGATCCATTTCGTTCACTTCGATCTGTGTTATCCAGATCCAGAAATTTGACTTGTTATTGATTTCATGTCATTTGATTCAATTTTGTTTGTATTCATCAAATCGATATCATATTGATTATTATTAACTTCTTTTATTGATTTTTGTTGTTATTGTGAAGTCTGCTCCTGAGAGATGGAGGTTGGTTAGGGCTCATGGTACTGCAGTTGGGCTTCCATCGGAAGATGACATGGGTAACAGCGAAGTTGGTCATAATGCACTTGGCGCTGGTCGCATTTTTGCGCAAGGGTAATTAATTTGTGCTCTTCTGTTCTTGTTTCTATATAGTTTAGACCTCAGTATTTTGCTACATCGTGTGCTACTAAGATAGTACATACTTGATAGTACCCATCTGGTGTTTAATATTCATTTTTAGCTATTTCTTGGTCCAATCCTTCTTTATGTTAACATTCATTATTGTCTACAATGTTTTCGTTATGTTTGACTGGTGCCCCTTATTCCCTCTTCAGTTTTTTGTATGCTGTATTGGTCTACTTTCTTAAACCCTGTCATAGCTCCTTTTGTTCTCTGGTTCTTACACCAGTAAACTATGTTGTTCATTTCAGTTAAAAATTTACAGATATTTTTTTTACCCATCCCGATCAGTTGACAATTTTGAGGCATATAAGCTGACTGCATATCTTCAAATTCATATCTTCCTTAATGCAGTGCAAAGCTTGTTGACTCTGCTCTTGCCTCGGGAAAAATCTATGGTGGAGAAGGTTTCAATTATATCAAGGAATCTTTTGAAACAGGCACATTACATCTCATTGGGTTATTGAGTGATGGAGGTGTACACTCCAGACTTGATCAGCTACAGGTAAGTTCTATGACCTAGGATTCTGTTTGGCCAGCCTTCCTTTTTGATATTTCTCAATGCAAATCATTGGTTTGTTCTTTATATGCAGTTGTTACTGAAAGGAGCTAGTGAGAATGGTGCTAAAAGAATTCGTGTTCACATTCTAACAGATGGGCGTGATGTTTTGGATGGTTCAAGTGTAGGTTTTGTTGAAACTCTTGAGAATGATCTAGCGGAGTTACGAGCAAATGGTATTGACGCACAGATTGCATCAGGAGGAGGTCGCATGTATGTTACAATGGACCGTTATGAGGTATGGTATAGTATATTGGTGATAAAATTCATTCTTATAAGAGCTGTGGATTGTTAATGAATTACTTTCATACTTTGGGTCACTGATTTTGGCAAGTATTGGATTGGTAAACCGGTAATATTCATGCTGCTTGTGTCACAAAATGGTGATCTCATGCTATAAGAGTAATTTTGAAATATGCATGACATGGTTGATTATTCTTAAGATGAGAATTTTTCAGCTCCTAATAATATTGTTAGTATTTCAATTTTTTTTTTAATGCTTGGGTTAGTAATATAACATGAGCTTGGATAAGTATTGGTGTTTATAGCTTTGTTTCATTTGTGATGCATGACGGGAAATACGAAACCTTGATTTGTGTTTAGGTAGGGCAAAAATATCTTAAATTGCAAAATTATTCTTGTCCATTTTTGACCATGCACAATGACCATTTTCACGCTTTAGAATTGACATTCAAACATAATTAACTCTATCAATCTTTATGTTGTCATACTGTTCTGATTTTGATAACTGAAATGGAGCTTCCCTATATCCTGTCTCCTTTTAAGTGTGCGTGTTTAAAATGTTAAGTGTACTTATACATGAGCGATATCATCTGCTCCTTGGGTACTGTAATCACATTAAGATTAGATATTTCATCAAATCCTTAGATTCATCAATGCAGAATTTGTTTGCTACTGCGCTACACACTAGTTCAAATTCTGACTGTACTAAGTACTAACAACTATTTAAAAATCTGCAGAATGATTGGGGTGTTGTGAAACGAGGATGGGATGCCCAAGTTCTAGGTGAAGCTCAACACAAGTTCAAGAGTGCACTTGAAGCTGTCAAGACACTGAGGAAAGAGCCAAAAGCCACTGACCAATACTTGCCTCCATTTGTTATAGTTGATGATACTGGGAAGGCTGTGGGTCCAATTGTGGATGGTGATGCTGTTGTTACTATCAACTTCAGAGCAGACCGTATGACTATGTTGGCTAAGGCTCTCGAATATGAAGATTTTGATAAATTTGATCGAGTTCGGTTCCCGAAAATCCGTTACGCTGGTATGCTTCAGTATGATGGAGAATTGAAGCTTCCAAGCCATTACCTTGTTTCTCCTCCAGAGATAGAAAGGACATCTGGGGAATATCTGGTGCATAATGGTGTCCATACTTTTGCATGCAGGTAAACAAACAACGAGTTAGTTATTATAGTTCTGTACCAGTAACCTTTTCTGTTTCTTTTCCCATATAAGTTGATTCTCCAATAGATTTGCACATGTTTATTTAATTTTCCCATTGTAGTATGGATGCATACATTTAGAGTGTACTTTGAAGTAGTCGGAAGACAAGGCAACATAGAAATTGCATTTATGTTTATATATCTTGGTAATGTGGATGTTCTTTGCCTCTGAGTTACCAGGCTACTCTTGCTTTGGTTGCGGGACTTGGAAGTCCTAGTAAGAAAGTGTTTGAGGGAATCTTAATTTCTCTAGATCAAGCGTTGCTGCGTTAGACACAATTTTATGCTATTCTTGAGTGATGAGGTGCATGTATACTTTCTTTTGCCACCTTTCAAATAAATTACTCTCTTACGAGTGCCAGCAGCTGGGGCAACTTTGAAACCTGCATCGTTGCTACTACCATATGGTAGTTGGTTATTTGTTATTTTACTTAGAATCTTCTTATGCTATCTTCAGCTATCTTTCTGCTATATATTGGTTATTCAACAGTATTATTTTTTTTTACCATGGCTGATGATTATCCTTGTACATCTTCAGCCATAACTCTACATTATGTAGTTTCTCTGTATTAGCGATCAAATTATATCCTTCTGGAATTCTATGTGAGACCAATCTTTTGGCTTGATAGCATTCACAGGTATTGCATGCATGTATCTGACATTTTACTCAATGTGCAGTGAGACTGTTAAATTTGGTCATGTCACTTTCTTCTGGAATGGAAACCGCTCTGGCTACTTCAACCCAGAGATGGAGGAGTATGTGGAAGTTCCAAGTGATATTGGAATAACATTCAATGTTCAGCCAAAGATGAAGGCTTTGGAAATTGCTGAGAAGGCAAGAGATGCCATCCTTAGCCGCAAATTCCAGCAGGTAATCAAGCTTTCTATATGTTGAATAAATTTTGCTTCTTCCCCCTTTTCTCGGTGTGGTACTAATTACTGTTTACTGTCTCATTTGTGTTTATAGATACGTGTAAATCTACCAAATGGAGATATGGTTGGTCACACAGGAGATATTGAGGCAACTGTTGTGGCTTGCAAAGCTGCTGATGAAGCTGTTAAGGTATGTTGGCTATGGGTGTTAACTGATTTATTTGTAATATTTTGGGGGTGAAAATCTAGAAACTGCACGCATTATCGGTTCTCAATTTTGCAATGACTTGATTATGGATTTGAAAGGCGTTTGGTTCATTAGTATATTTTCAAATTAAGGGGATTTCCAAAATCATTGCATATAGTGATGGTTTGAGAGGTTGAAGTTATTTTCTTGGTGTATGTGTGTTTTCTTCTTGAAGATTCATTGAAAATGTAGCTATGAGTTTGATGTTCCTCTGTTTATTTGTTTGCCTTGTTTTTGTTGATGAACAATTCTTGGCATGTTACTTATGGCTTTTTATGCTAAAATTGTACTCTTTAATGTCAGATTTCTTGTGACAGACAGTTGACTTTTTAACTCTGTACATATTCTATCAGAGAATACAATGAATCCTACTAGGTGTATGTTGTGGAAATTTGTGAATATTCACATGAGCATTATATCGCTTGGGGTTATGAATAAATCAATCCTATCATTCATATTTGGATCAATGTATAATGCTTTGGATTTTTGTGTGGTCATTTTGCTATTGTTTGCTAGATATGCTGCCCTTTCTTATTTTATTCTTTTATATTTCCTCCATGTACGTCTAGTTTAATTATTTGAACATGCAATAATGAACATAAAACCGAGCAAATATCCTGATTGAATTGACCTGGTCTTATTGCAGATGATTCTTGATGCAGTAGAGCAAGTGGGAGGAATTTATGTTGTAACTGCAGATCATGGGAATGCTGAGGATATGGTCAAGAGGAACAAGTCTGGTCAGCCTCAACTTGACAAGGCTGGCAACATTCAGATACTCACCTCTCATACTCTAGAACCGGTAAGTGTGCTATGCTTTATCAACTCATTGAAAATCGGGTTTTTAGAGAAGCAAAGCAAGCCCCTAATTGTAGGAAAATGATTTGTATTAGTGAGCTCAATATTTTTAGTATTGCCATTTTTACCTCCAACAATCCTAGTTTGTTCATCAAATTTACGGCAAAAGTTTTATGAGGCTCAATGTCCAACAGAGATCCTTATATTGACTGCTGCCTATCTTAACATTATTATTGCATTTTTTGGTTGTGATTTTCAAACGATGTTTCTAATCCTCCGACTGTTGTTGCACAGGTGCCAATTGCAATTGGTGGTCCTGGACTTATCCCTGGTGTGAGATTCCGCAAGGATGTTCCTAGTGGCGGCCTTGCAAATGTTGCAGCCACCGTGATGAATCTCCATGGATACGAAGCTCCGAGTGACTATGAACCAACTCTTATCGAAGTTGCTGACAATTAGGGCCCTATACAAGAGGGAAGTGCATTAATGTTTAATGTCTCTTAAGTTTTGACTTTAGCAGCCATGAAATGCATCTAGCATGCTCGAGTAGGTTTGGTATAATAATAAAGTTGAAAGGATTTGCTCCCCAGAACAAGGGAGATTACAAACGTTTATTTTGTGAACAAATCTCTATTCTTGTTGGCCGAAAACCCGACAATTATAAGATTGGCCTTTCCTTATGATTATGGAAAGTGAACCTTGCGATGTATAAGAAAACCTTGACTAAAAATCCATTGATGTGGCTGTTTGCCTCTATTCAAAGCAAACGTATTAGGATGATTTGTTGTCTTGTCCACACAGTTAAGAAAATATTTTTTAAGTGTCAAATTCACTAATTCTAAATGTCTAAATTCGGATTGAGTATTTAATGTCTGTTTCCAATGTCAAGATACACTGTCCCTGTCCAATAACAAAGTTTATTAGTTTGTTTGACATGGGTCCTGCACGAGGTAGCACACCAAAAAATATGGTATTCGGGGAGCAGTGAATATGAGATTGTGATATCACTCTTTTACTAAGAGAGAGATTTATATATCTTTCACCAAATTGTATAACTTGTCAACACATAATTGAGAGATGAGAATGGGGAATTCTCTTTGGACAACCTTGAGAAAGTAAAAGATAATGAGACAATATTTAACTAATTCAATTTAAATAAAAGAACTATTTGCTTGTAAAAAGATTTAATTCGTGTAGTATATAGATAGAAAAGTGGAAGAGATTGGTCATTCCTATTAAGTGCTTATGATTAATTAAATTAAACTGTCGGTGATATAAAATCACCTATTTTTAATAAATAAATTAAAATTTTGAAAATGAAACTGTTCTAAATTTTAATTTTGACCCAGATACGTTCAAATCCGAATGGCTAGTCCTTCACTTCTTTGATCTCTACTTCCTCTTTTCTTATTTTTTTTCTCCTTGCAATTGCAGCGTCATCGCCGTCTTCTTATTCTTGCTCTTTTCGGCAAGACGCATTTGGGTTTTCTCCTTCACAAAAAACAATTTTACACAACGGCGACTCTGCTTTCTCTCTCCCCTCTCTTTCTTCTTCACCTTCAACGTCGATTTTTTTTTTCTCCTTTCAATTACACCATCAACCAGTCTTCGTCTTGCTCTTTCCCGCTAGACGAAACTGGGTTTTGTCCTCCCACCAGAAACAATTTCTTCAATTATTCAAGATTCGGGCCTCTTTTGAATTTTCTTTGCCGATCTTCTTCGATTCCTTCTTCAGCTTGCCGGCCGCTTCCGGCATCGGCGAATCTGGGATCCACAACGCGGATTCTTCGTCAATTGGATTCTTGATTCCGCCGCCGACGTGGTGTAAGGGGCGGCCCCGGCCCTCCCAGGAATGCCCCGGTCGCCGGTCGGCGCCGCCGGTGAATAAAGATGACAACTTTCATGTCGTCACAAGGTGTCTGCTGGTGACTCTCCGTACTTCAAGGCTAAACAAGTTCAGGTGAGAGATAATTAAGGGCTCGATAATTCAACTGGTTTAGATTATTGGGTTTTCATCAATATGTGGTGGGTTTGAATTTGATTTCATGTTTGATTTGGGTCTTGCTTCTTTTTTCTTGTAGTTGGTTACTTGGTTCAAAGAATTTTCTGGGATATTAGTGTTCTTAGTCAGATGCTGAGTATCTATAAAAAAAAAAAATGAACCTGTTTCCTACTGATTGAGGACATGGAAATTGGGTTCTCAATTTTCTAATTTTCTATTTGTTTGGTTTCTCAATAGTTTTGGTTTTCATTGTTCTGTCAGAAAATAATGGGATTATGATTCATAAACTGTGTTTCCTATTGATTGAAGACATGTAAATTGGGTATGCTGGCTCATCTAGTAGATAAAAAAAAAAATTTATACTTCAAATCTCATTAAGCAAAACATCTTGCATATGGGTCTTGTTTCATAAATTGGGTATGCTGATTCATAAACTGTGTTTCCTATGGGTCTTGTTTCAAAGATTGTTGTAGCTGCTGACCGCTATAGCTTTATGGCTAAGACGGGGGGTGCGTATTGGATTGAATAGATGATGTTGATACATGCTACAAAAAAGAAAAACTCAAACATCTTGCATCCAGTTTTTAGTACTTGCACGAGGTTAGATTAGATCACACCAAATGTGTTGAATCCTATCTCAATAACAGCTTCTTTTTTCATTGCAAAATATTTAGTTATTACCATAAATTTGAACCTTACCTGACTTTGTCACCTTCATTTCTTCCCTTCAAATTAAGTTCCCTTGTCACTATCAAATCAAACTCCCTCGTTACATCTCTCTTTTCTGTTATAATTCGTCTTGGATACACATGTACTTTGGGTACTATTACTGGATTTGTTGTTTATTGTTATGCTCCTTTGTCCTGTTATGGAATCTGTATATAATTCTCTTACAAACCTTTTTTTGATTGTTTTATCTAATTTACTTCACTATCTTTTTTAGTGATTTCATGCTATTTGTTTTCGTTTTTATCCTTAAAAGTCTTTGCACGGTTCATTTTATCAACATGTTCTTCAAAACTATGAAAATATTCTTCGTACGAGCGAGATCTACTTACAGGACAAGGGAAAGCTAAAAACTCTCTTGGTGGCTTGGTGCACTGCTTGTCCCTGTTACCATATGGGTCAACGAAAGTCAAAGTTGGGGGGCTGAGCAAATTGCCGCGGCAAATTTCACAATTGCCGCGGCAATCTTGGACAATTTTTGAAGACTTTCAGTCCCAAGTGGGGCTTAGAGCATCCACAATGCAGGTCCCCATTGCCTAGGGACCTGTAATAGCTGAATTTGTTGAGCTGTGCTGGATAGTGTGGCCTAAGTTAGTAGTGATAGTGGTTGAAATTTTTGTGGGTGATTGTGCTGAATCGTTTTTTTGATCTTCACTGGAACCTTTGGCTGAGATTTGGCGGTGCATGGTCTGCATTTTGAGTTGGTAAA
Source organism: Pelargonium cotyledonis (assembly GCA_036897625.1). Lineage (NCBI taxonomy): Eukaryota > Viridiplantae > Streptophyta > Magnoliopsida > Geraniales > Geraniaceae > Pelargonium > Pelargonium cotyledonis. The sequence goes on along the minus strand of JAYMTA010002585.1, from coordinate 6,196 downwards.
TTGGGTTGTGTTGTGAGCTGGTTACTGTTTGGGACCAACTTGTTGGCTGATTTGTGCATGAACTAGACCTTGCTAGTTAATGAGGTTTATGTTCAGTTTTCACAAGCTTTGGGGTCTGTTTTCGCTGCTGTGTTGGGAATCGAGAGGCTGTTTGTGGGGTTGTTTGGTGCTCAAATATTCCGAGCTTTCACAATGGGACTGAAGAAAACAACGAACAAGAAAAGGAGCTTCTTCATCTTTGGGACCGAAGTTTGCATATGACCCCGATAAGTTTATTTCCCAAACGGCATGGGAACGATACAATGAGTACCGGGTGAAGCTCATTAAGCCATTTCGGGAACGTGGGTTCGAAGCCGATTTTGGGGTCATCTAGACCTTGTTAGAAAATTCTACTCCGAACTTCTGGGCAGCAAAGACAAGTGATCCTCAGAAGAGCGGGGCAGTTTCACAGCGAGTGGGAAGACAATAGATATTAGCGCAGACTCGTTGCAAAAGTTCTTGGGGATAGAAGGGGTGGACTTGAAGGAGTGTCCATTCAAGAAGTTGAAGGGAAAGAGCGATCGGGATGTCATGAGCCTCGTAATCTACACGGGGCTGAATTTGATGTCTACCTGGGGAAATAGGATTTGACCACCACAAAGAAGTTCCTCAAGTCCAAGGCACGAGTGTGAATGTACTTCATCAACACTTGTATCTTCTCGAACACCAACTTCAACAGAATAACGGGAGGTCGCATCCTCCTCCTCTACTGTTTGATGATGTGACAGAAAGTGCACCTAGGGACGATACTGTTCAATGAGTTACATCAAGCAACTTGTCGCCGTTAGCTCTGGTACCCGACGATGTTAAACATGCTATGCGCTGCAGAAGAGGTCTCCGTGAAGAAAGGGAAAGAGAAGATTTTGAGGGCCAACGCAATTAAGAAAGTTTGGGTCCAGATGATCTTAGCCAGAGGTAAGGTCGATGCTTAGGATTTAGGGACCGATAAAAGGCCGGTGACACAATAGAGGTTCACGAAGAGCCTTAATGACCGTTTAGACTGCATCAAGGCAAAACATGAGTTATTAGCCTAGATGATCGTCCACTTGGGACGACATACTTTTAAGGGCTTCAAAGCGGTCTTTGAGGCGATTTGATGTGACTGCGTCTGAGTCTGAGGAATCGGACATCACATGGTTCCAGCAGCGGGGAAATGAGCTTATGGAGGAGGATGATGATGAGGCGACATTTCTCGATGAGGATGTTGATTTATCGGGTTGAGCACGTCCGCTTCCCAGAGGGTACCTTAGGTTAGTTTAGTTTTTAGTTTCTTTAATTCACAGTTAGCATTGCATGCATAATTGGTTAATGTAGCGTAGTTAAAATTTGGACTACAAATGGTTACTTGTATTCATACAAGCTGGGTTGTCAGTGAGGGCATTGATAAGCATATCTAGACTACACTACATTAATTAATTATGTAATGCTAACTATGAATTAAGGAAACTAAAAACCAAACTAAACTATGATACCCTCTGGGAAGTGGACGCTCTCAACCTGATAAATCGACATACTCATCTAGGAATGCCGCCTTGTAATCATCTTCATCATCCTCCTCCATAGGTTCCTTTCCCCGCTGCTGGAACCATGTGATAATCAAACTCCTCAAGCTCAGGCGCAATGTCACATCGAATCGCCTCAAAGACCGCTTTGAAGCCCTTGAAACTCTTTCGTCCCAGGTGGAAGATCATCTTGGCTAATGACTTGTTTCGCCTCGATGCGTTCTAAACAGTTGAGGCTTTTCATGAACCTCTCTTACGTCACTGGCCATCTATTGGTGCCCAAATTCTCAGCATCAACTCCACCTCCAGCCAAGATCGTCTGGACCCAAACTTTTTAAATTGCGTTGACCATCATAATCTTCTTTTCTCCTTTCTTCACAGGGACCTCTGCTGTAGCGCATAGCCTTTTTATCATCGTCGGGTACCAGAGCTGATGACGACGAACTGTTTGATGCAACTCATTGAACAATATTGACTCTAGGTGAACTTTTTGGCCCGCCATCAAATAGTAGAGGAGGAGGATGCAATATCCGTTATTCTGTTGAAGTTGGTGCTCGAGAAGATACTAGTGTTGATAAAGTACATTCACACTTGTGCCTTGGGCTTGAAGAACTTCTTTGTGGTGATGAAGTCCCATTTCCCCAAGGTAGAGATCAAATTCGGCCCCGTGCAGATTGTGAGGCTCATGACATCCCGGTTGCTCTTTCTTTTTATCTTCTTGAGTGGACACTCCTTCGGGTCCACCCTTTCTATCCGCAATAATTTTTGCAAATAGTCCGCTCCAATATCTATTTCTTACCTTTCACTGCGACCTTGCAAACCACCCCGCTCTTCCGAGGATCACTAGTCTTCGACGCCCAGAAGTTTGAGTAGAATTCTCTAACAAGGTCCAAATGACCTTGCTTAGGATGCGCTACCATGGAGTTCCATTGCATTGTCTTGATCTATTCTACAAACCCTGCATGACCCCCAAAATCCGCTTCGAACCCACGTTCCCGAAGTGGCTTATTGGCCTTCACCCGACACTCATTGTATTGTTCCCGAAGTGGCTCATTGTCTTCCCTCACTGTGACCTTGTAGGCCCCGCTCTTTCGAGGATCACTTGTCTTCGCCGCCCAGAAGTTGGAGTAGAATTCTCTGGCAAGGTCTAGATGACCTTGCTTGGGATGTGCTGCCATGGAGTTTCATTGAAGTGTCTTGATCTGTTCCTCTGCATGACCCCCAAAATTGGCTTCAAACCCATGTTTCCGAAGTGGCTTAATGGCCTTCACCGGGTACTCATTGTATCGTTCCCATGCCGTTCCGATGCATAATTGAATAGTGAATGTACTTCCCTGTGTCAATTCTCTAAGAAAATCAACTTTTGATGGTACGATCATTTTCTTTCACTTGTTTAGAACCTCTCGTGTTTCCTACAGGTACTGTTAAACCAAACATTTCTCTTATGAAAATAGTATTATGTTGGTAATGCCTGTTATTGGTCTTTATAACATTTTGATGGAAGACTGCCATTAGATTGACTTTGGAAATTTGAGAAGCATACAAATTTTGTGACCTTCTTTTGGGAAAAATTTAACATCTTATTTTGGAAAAAATCTCTTGCCGTTTCTCAATTGGTAATAGTTGTTTTGTTTGTGTTTGTAAAGACTTGTCATTCAACAATATTTCTGGTAGCATTCCTACAGAATTGGGACAGTTGCAAGATATTGCTACATTGTAAGTCAGGTGTCTAGTACAAGTTTTTTTGTTATAAATTTTTGTTTTTAGCAAACTTTTCACGGTTGTAATAATCCTTCTTTGTAGAAAGGCAGAATTCTAAAAAAAATAACCACCTGCAGGTAGAATTCCATATCAGCTTAGGTTACCAATAGCTTTAGTCTTGCAACTATGTGAGTTGCTTCTCCATTCGTAATTTTATCATTTGCATGCATATAGCCTCTAAATCATTTCTAATTACCAATTGCTTTGCATTTCAGAAACCTCTCTAAATCATTTCTAATTACCAATTGCTTTGCATTTCAGAAACCTCTCCTACTATAATTTATCAGGGGTCATACCTCTTGGAAGGAATTTCTCACCTTTTCCTTCAGAAAGGTACGGAAGAGATAAATTGCTATAACATTGTAAAACTTCTTTAAGTTCTCAAACAATCATTGGGGTTGCAATTTCGTTGAAAATCCATTATAGCATTCCAGGTCTGTTAAATGCATTGAAACTAGCAAAGAGTCAAAGTTGTCCTACAAGAAGATAGTTCAAATTAGAGGTAAAACGACTTCAGGGCCGGAGGACAATGAATTGCTTCCTGAAGCCCTTGTCTATGTAAGTTGTCCATGAGAAAAGCGCCAAAGAGGTGCTTCTGTTATTTGACTCTAAAATGCCTTGTCATCAGATATAAACATATGATCGCTAAATGTTAATGAGTCCATTAAGGTAGTGGTTGCATCATTAACATTCTTGGAGAGATGTCCTGTCGAATGAGAAATCTTGTTGTTGTAGGCGTGTAGCTACTGTTGGCCACCCTATTTTCTTATCAACTTGCTTGAGTGCTTGCTTTGTTGTGATGTGAATTTGTAGAGGGTGAGAGTGACCTGCTATGCAAGTAGTGAGGTTACTTTCTTGTTCCCAAAGTAGTTTCTTAGCTAATGGCGTAAATAGGTATTATGGGAAATGAGTAAAGCTTAGTTCTGTCAGTAACGAAAAGGGTAAGTGTAATGTATGTTGGGGAACGCACCATATCAATTTTCTTTCTCACCCACCACTCTACACACCACATGGGTTTCTACTCATCATACATTTGTGTTCCAAAACCATTTCACAAATAAGTAGACAATGGAGAAAGCAGCATGTACTTGTGGGAGCAGATGCCTCTGGTGATTACAAGTCCATGCGGGAGTAGAAGCTTGAATTAAAGATAGCAAGGAGAAATATATAATATTACGTATATTGTTAAGAGCTTAAATACTAAATTTGGCCTTCAACTATCATCTTAAAGCTTTTAGTTGAGTTGAGCCTTTACATGGTATAAGAGTCTGCTTTTAGTTGGTCCTGACTTATTGGTCACAATTTCTGAGTCCTGCTGTTACTCATCTTTTTTTTTTTTTTGTTACATGCTGTCACTAATCTTAAGTTTCATTTACATGTATGTATTGTTATTTTTGTAGTACACTATAGTGAATGAATTCATTTGTTCGACTAATATGAATCTTTATCTGAGTAAATTGTTTTATGATGTCACCATTGCAGGAACTCAGTGGCTGCATAGCAAAATTGGTATTAGTGGGTCTGCTTCAATATCTCTATGGTCAAGCTTCATCCAAACCTTCTACGTAAGCTAAGACTATGTTAATGCTACATACATACATGCACCTCCTACTGTTCCAGTAATAGACTTGCACCTGAAGTACTTCAGCAGCAAACAATTTGTAGTTTAAAGTACCTAGTGTCCCAAGTTTTTTCCTAAAGCTCGAAATGATATATCCACCGGCTATTATACGTTACACGTATGTTGTCTTCACATACGTAATTAAAGAAATACTTGATTCTTCTTTATTTATAGGCGGAATCTTGAGGACACGGGAGGAAATGAGTCTCTTATGATGGAATGTGATATTAATGGTGGAATGTTTCTTGAACGACAGATATCCAATATTCCTGGAGATGTTCGGATTGAGTCTGGCATAGTAGCTCGCAATGTTGGTGCTGGAGGATATTCAAGGTTTGTTCCACATCCTATATATACATGATGCATTAGCCAATAATTTATAATAAGTTGTATCTCACTATAGGAAACAAGTTGATGTGGGAGACTACAAATTCTTTTATGATCACTGAATCAGTTACAATATGTGGCTGCATCTATGAAACCATCAAACTGTGCTGTCAAAAGTGACCTTAATTGATATTTATGGTTAATTTTGTTTTGCATTAGAGAAGAACTGAACTATAGTCTAGAGAGAGAATTAAATTTCATTCTTCTAACATGTCATATCAAATGCATTTCTTTTTATTATACATACATAAACGAGGGTGAGTGGTCTCTCTGCTCTCTCTCTGTAGCAGTTAGGGTTTTCAGAAATAGAAGGTATTAAAGGGATTTGTATTTAAATAAACATGAGTGTTATTTATAACATTTATTATATGTTTATTATAATGCCCATAACCATAAATGTTTTTTTTTTCCTTAAAAAATACGTTTATAATGCTGTTTAATTTGGTTATTTGCAAAATATGTCTAGCGTCAAATGGTTTGGATAGTATCCGTTACCCGGATTAATTTTGGATATGGATACATGTTTATCCAGTTTTTTATGGATGGACATTGGTAAGAGTTTTTGAACATCTGCATCCGGAAAAAATTCGGGATAATATCCGTATCCGAAATCCATTTGCACACCCTTACCTGACCCGCCGTATGCCACAATGTCGTCGATCCGTGCAACACCACTTCACGCCTCTAACCTTTTTTCTTCACAAGTGCAGCACCACTACCCCCATGCCCTTTTCTTCTTCACCGGAAAAATCAGCCCGATCTGCCACCGACCACCTCACCACTGTCCTCTGCTTGAGTCTGTCACTGTCGTTTGCACTTGTCGGGCTCGCTGCCGGATCTGCACTACACCACCATCTGCCAATTCGCTGCCCGCCCTCCGTCGCCG
>JAYMTA010002584.1:0-16189 GCA_036897625.1 Pelargonium cotyledonis | reverse complement strand
ACAGGGCGAAGCGGCGCCGCGTGTCGGGTGCCTGTGCCCCCTGTCGGGGGAGTAGGCTAGCGGTGTTGTCGGGGTTGCCCCGGCAAGGGCGGAGGTGAGGGCGTCGTGGTTTGGTCCTTTGTAGCCGGCAGGGGTCTCGTGTAGGGTTCTTATTTGTTAGGGTCTGATTTGCTACTTGGGTGTTTTTCTTTTATTTTTTCCTTTTAGTTTGGTGTGCCTCCGTGGGGGGTTAGATCAGGTATTAGGGTTCAGTTCTCTGGACTCTTAGGCAAATCTGGTTTCCTCGTTTTAGTGTATGTTGTAACTTGATGTGATTCGATCAATAATAATATATGGTAGTTATTTTCAAAAATAAATAAATAAAAATAAACAAGTAGTTAATAATAATTAATTAATTAACCATATAGTGGAACTGATCCAAGAAAATGATTTTCTATTACTTGTCATTGCAGAGACAGAAAAAAAAAAAAAAAAAAACTACTACAAATAGTACTCAATTTGAAAAGGTGGATTTTTATGTAAGTGACACGTGGATTATATCAAGCCACATATAATAAAAACAAAAGCAAACAATCCTACGACGTCGTTTCACGGAGTGACTCGTCATCATCCTCTCCACTTACAACATTTCCAGTTTTGTCTTCTTAACCGTTAAATCTCAGCTAAAACCTCAAGTGTTCATGCTCTGTTCTCTCCAGAAATGGCCATCTTCGCTCCAAACCCACCCGTTTCTCTCCACACAGACCAGAACAATCCCCATATCCTCAGAACCCAGAACCCCAAATCACTGAATTTCTCTCCGACTCTCCGAACGCACCACATATCCACCAGAAAACCCCGCAAAGCCTCCGTCTTCAGCACCAGCTCCGTCAACACCCAGAGCCAGGACCCAGACCCGAATGAAAAACTACAAAAGCTCTGCCTCTACGGGCAGTTCGAAAGGGCTATGAATCGATTCGAATCGATGCGGGAACTTCAGGTGAGCTTCGACGAGGATTCTTATGTTGCTCTGCTGACCCTCTGCGAGCAGAGGAGAAGTTACGAAAGTGGTGCTCTGGTTTCTTCCCACGCGCTGAGCTCGGTGACCCGGTTGAGCCTTCGACTCGGCAACGCGCTGCTGAGTTTCTTCGTGAGGTTTCGGAACGTGGTCGATGCTTGGTATGTGTTTGGGAAGATGGAGGAGAGGAACTTGTTTTCTTGGAATGTTCTGGTTGGTGGGTATGCGAAAGGTGGGTTTTTTGATGAAGCTTTGAATCTGTATCATAGGATGTTGTGGGATGGTTTGGTGCCTGATATGTATACATTACCTTGTGTTTTGAGGACTTGTGGGGGTGCTTCGGACTTGGCGAGAGGGAGGGAGGTTCATGCTCATGTGTTGAGGTTTGGGTTTGAGTCTGCGGTTGGTGTGGTTAACGCTTTGGTTACTATGTATGTGAAGTGTGGAGATATCGGTAGTGCACGGTTAGTGTTCGACAAAATGCCTAACAGAGATAGGATTTCTTGGAACGCGATGATTTCAGGGTGTTTTGAGAGTGGGGAGTATTTGGAAGGATTGAGATTGTTTTTTAGGATGAGGGAACAGGAAGAGCCTGTTGATCCGGATACGATGACCATGACTAGTGTGATTTCGGCGTGTGAGTTTCTTGGAGATGAGGCATTGGGGAAGCAAGTACATGGGTATGTGATGAGAACTGAGTGTGGTGCTGATGTCTCGGTGGATAATTCTTTGATTAAAATGTACTCTAGCGCTGGGAACTTGGAGGAAGCGGAAAGAGTTTTTATGAGAATGGAGTTTAAAGATGTGGTGTCTTGGACTTCAATGATTTCAGGTTATGTGAGCTGTGGGTTGCCGGAGAAAGCTGTGGAAATTTATAAAATGATGGAGCTTGAAGATATCAGGCCGGATGAGATTACTCTAGCAAGCGTTTTGTCTGCCTGTGCAGATTTAGGTCTTCTCGACATGGGCATCAAGCTTCACAAGCTTGCTAGCCGGACAGGGCTTGTATCTTACATCATCGTTGGAAATGGGCTGATTGATATGTATTCCAAGTGTAAATGCATCGACAAGGCTTTGGAAGTTTTTTATCACATTGCTTACAAGGATGTGATATCTTGGACGGCCATCATTCTCGGGCTCAAAATCAACAACCGGAGCTTTGAGGCTTTGTTGTTCTTTCGGCAAATGAAACTCAGCTTGAAACCAAATTATGTTACATTAATTGCTGCATTATCAGCATGTGCAAGGATAGGTGCTTTGATGTGTGGAAAAGAGATCCATGCCCACGCCTTAAGGACCGGAGTTGCATTTGACGGGTTTATTCCCAATGCACTTCTTGACATGTACGGGAGGTGTGGAAGGAAGAGACCCATGTTAAACCAGTTTAACTCGCAGGAAAAAGATGTTACGTCTTGGAATATCCTGATGATGAGTTATGCCCTGCATGGACGAGGAATGCTAGCTGTTGAGGTATTTCATAGAATGATTGCTTCAAAGATGTTGCCGGATGATGTTACGTTTACTGCACTATTACGTGGTTGTAGTAGATCAGGACTGGTCATAGAAGGTCAAAAGTATTTTAATAGCATGGAAAGCCAGTACTCTATTGTACCAAATTTGATGCATTATGCTTGTATGGTAGATTTACTTGGCCGTTCTGGGCATGTGGATGAAGCTTACAAGTTTATTGAGAAAATACCTATAGAGACCGATGCAGCTATATGGGGTGCCTTATTGAATGCCTGCAGGATCCACCGGCGGTTTAGGCTTGGAGAATTTGCAGCTCAGCAAATATTTGAGAAGAATCCAGAAAGTGTAGGTCATTACATTCTCTTTTGTAACCTTTATAGCGGTTGTGGCATGTGGGCTGAGGTTGCAGAAGTGAGACAGGTGATGAGAGAGAAGGGGCTAATTGTTGATCCCGGGTGCAGTTGGGTGGAAGTAAAGGGAAAAGTCCACGCTTTCCTTACTGGCGACCATTCTCATCCTCAAAAAAATGAGATAAAATCAGTTTTGGGAAATATTTATAAGAAAATGAAGGAACTTGGTCTGGAAGAGGAAGTCGATGAAGGTTCAAAAGCTGAAGTTTTTTGTGGGCACAGTGAGAGATCGGCCATTGCTTTTGGTCTCATAAATACAGCCCCTGGAATGCCTATTTGGGTAACAAAGAATTTGTACATGTGCAAAAGCTGTCACAATACAGTCAAGTTCATCACTAAGGCTGTGCGCAGAGAGATTTCTGTGAGGGATACTGAACAATTTCACCATTTTAAGGATGGCATCTGCTCTTGTGAGACGGGGGCTATAGGGGAAAAACTTGAATATGTGATGAAATAAAGAGCCCCTACGAATATACGGAAAATGCCGACGTTTAAGGTTGTACATTTGGATGATGAATTCTCCTTTCGAAACTGAAGGTGTTTCAGAGGGAAAAGAACCATGATGTTCAACCATACAGAAGATCGAAACTAAGATATGAACTTCTTATTTGATTTAGGATGCTTCTTCATGTACCAAATTGAAAAAGGGATGGATTTTTGGGTGTACCTTGTAAAGAGTGGCTTCATCACCTATGCATTTGATGTATGTATACATGTATTCCTGCTGTAAGTTTGTCTACTTTTGCCTATTATGTGCAAAGTGGCATCATTGAAGTACAAAGCTCTGGATTCTATGTTAAGAAAACCATTTTCATAATTTTTGGGGTCATTTTCCTTCATCGTTCTCACTTTACTGAATGACATTCTCGCCTTTTAGAAGTGTGTCACTTGCAGGTAGTGAAGAATGTCCCCAATGGAAAGGAAGGAGGGCTTTGGTGTCTGAAATACAGGTAAAAAGTTTCTGCTAACCTTTTGAGATTACATTATTTTCAGATGGTTATTGCAATTAGGGTTCTAAATTTGCATCTTATTTTATCATATAGCGAATCGAAAGATATATGACTCTTGATTGGTCTAACAAAACAAGCTGTTATCAGATATTTAAGTACAATCACTCGTATGCACAAATCAAACCAGAAGGAAACCTACATCACACAATCATTCTGCTATATTGCAAACACACCCTAAAAGAATAAATTATACAGTATAAATGCATGTTACAAGCCTATTGAAAGTTTTATATCTTTACTGCTTTTTTGATTGCCTTGATCGATGACTTAATGAACTTGTTCCCCATAGCATGATTCTCATCGCCATCATCATCATAACTGGTTACAATTGGCTTCTTCCTCATCCAGTCAACTCCTTTCCTCATTCCTAAGATTATAGATGGAGAAGATGGTATTCTCCGTAATATCCTCGCACTCTCGGATCTTGCAATTACCCTTTCTTTGCCATTCTTTTCTTTCTTTTCACCAACTTCACTAACATTGTTCTTTTCTATTACTAGTTCAACAGCTTCCGTTTCAGCAATTACATTTGCTTTTTCTTCAGGTCCAGGAAGTTTTGAGTCTTCGTGCATCTGTGGGTACTTGGCATCTAACTTTCTGAGTATTTCATCAGTTTTGCTTGTTTCATTTTCATTGACACTTCTAGAATCCAGTCCTTCCGGACCATTCTCTAACAGCATCTGCAGCCACTTTTCCACATTACCTTTCCCGCACTGTTGCCTACTATCTTCATCATTTTCTTCTTTCTCTGATTCTTGGGAAACCGGCAATCTAGTGTTAAGTTTGCTGCTGTCTCCAATTTCATATATTTGTTGTCTCTGAAGATTTTGGTCAATTGCAATTTCGTCTTCCAAGGCAACAATGCATTTACTATGCTCCTCGCACTTCTCTCTGGTACTAGTCTTTTGCAGTTCTGCTTCAAGCTCTGCTTGCTTCTGTTCTTCAATTGGTGATAAGCCATTTTCAGATGCTTTGTGCTCCTCGTCCAGGAAGACCCTCAGTTCCTTGTGTAACGAGGTCTTTGATCTGATTCCCGGTAAACAAAGAACTGGTTTACTTTCCCCGTCTTCTAACAAGGTATCCTCCATTCTCGATCTCTTCCTTGCGTGTCCCAAATCGTCCCTTATCTGTCTTTCAAGTTCATCTCTTTGTTTATGTTTGCTGTGGAGTTCTTTCTCGGAGGCGTCACAAACTGCCTTCTGTGCTTCAAGTCTTGCCATGAGTGCAGTAGATGCAGCCTGGTTCAGCCTCACCTGTTCCTTATACATGACACTCCTGGAAGAAATTATTCAGAAACTCGGTATTAGACCTTTTGACAAACCGAAACAAGCAATTATTAGGGTATAAAGTTAATGTTTGGGCAAATTACAATTAGATACCCTATACACCTCATTTGCAGATTGCTCTTTATTTTATTTTTTTTGCGACAACCAACTTCCTATACTTTCAAATTTTGGCAATGTGAAATTGACGGTGATTTCAAGGGTAAAATAAGTATCCTGGAAGATAATGATGAATCATGTGCCATACGCATGATGAGAAGGTAGGGAGTTTGTTGCCATGAAAAAAAGAAAGAAATAGAGAGCTATTTGCAAATAGGTCCAAATGTAGGCAATTGCGCTTTCAACTATCAGTTTAAACTTTTAGATGAGTTGGTCATGTTAGATGGATAATGTGCAAAACAATAATAAGCTTGCACATGAGAGGGTGTTCTTTGAAAGAAATCATTGAATTTTGCAATTGGTTTTCATTGAACTTACTGGTGCATGGCATCCCGAATCATCTTCTCTAGCATGGCTCTATACGAAGATTGAGCCTCCGCCAATCGCCTGCACTTTTCTACCCTTCTCCGGCGTTTAATGAGCACCAACTCCAAGTCTTGAATCGCAAGCTTCTCCTCTTCGTTCTTCTGCTTCAGCTCGCTCACTTCATTGTCAAGTTTCTTTATTTCTGTCTGCATCTTTGATGATTCTTCTCTTTGTTTCAGGGAATCTCTGGCTATGACAAGAGCTTTGTATGGGTTTGTAACCATTTCCGGGTTTTCATTCTCCTTCAACGAGGTAGGTTTTACTTTTCTTGCAGCTATCACAACATAACACCGCATGTTCAACATTTCAGTGAACTCGAATCTTGAAATTTCAGAAACAGAGAAAAAAATGACTTATTGAAGTTCACTTACCGATTACAGGAGATTGTCCCCTAAGTGGCCTATTGTAGTCCATTGACTTCAGAGCTGATGAGGTTTCATAAGACTCTCTTCGAGATACGACAATGGCAGCCGGAGCAAGACCTAATTGATCTTTCAGTTCAACGAAATGCTGTGGAAAAGTGTACGAGTCAACTGTCTGCGATTCATTCAGTTCTTCACTTTCTCCTTCGGAGAACAAAAACGAGAATGCCCTGTGCCTGCGTACATTGCCAGACAAGTTACATTTTCTTCTTCTTTCCACTGCCAAATAGACACGAGAATCAATAACAAGAGAGCGCACAATACTGACCTGAAATCAGAGTTCTTAGAAGCAAAGATGGACAGAAACTGATTAACTGTGATGCCCAATTGAAGATCCCACCATGGAATCAGAAACTCGAGCTTGTTGTGCTTCCTCTTGCGAACTTGCCACTGTAAGATCCTCAAATTGCCCGGGACTGTCAATCCTCCTCCTGTATTTCCCGAGAAAAAAATGAGTGAATCACCACACAACATGTGACACATAACACGTATGCACATGTTCACAGATTTTCATGTCAGGTTACATACTCGAACAGGGAAACCAGTGGTCGATGTCCCAAGCGAGGGGAGAAGCCGGGTCAGCATGATAGTAGAGAACATTGCCATACGGGTCTACTCGGATTACTTCAGGATCGAATCCAGCATTCCTGGAATCAAGGGCATCGGCAGGTTAGATTTCACGTTATTTTAAACAGTACTCGATATAGAAAAGTTCGAGTGAATAGTAATTACCCAAGGTGGTTGAGTTGCTTCCATAGGAGACTCAAAAAATGTTTGGGCTTGGCTGTAGCTTTTGCTTTCCAGTTGAGTATTGGAAACAGTTGATCGAATTCCATTTCTTGTATAGCCTACAAATGAAAAGTAACAATCTTTGATTGGAAATTACGGTTCTTTTTTTACGCTAGGCATTTCTTGTTTGGTTGCTGAGAAAACGCAGGGAATGATCCAGCCAAGTCAAGAAAAAGTATACTAGTTTTCTACTATATATGCACTATTTATTTGAATTCACCTCCAATGTATTTTCAATTTGTTGAAACCAAATTAGCTGAAGAACAAAAACCCACCATACCCTTTTGAATTTTCTTCCATTTCCCAAAGAAACAAACAGTGATCTAACTAAAATAACAGATATTTTCATGTTTGGTTGCTGAGAAAATGCAGGAAGTGATCAACCAAGTCGAGAAAAGGTAAACTGGCTTCCTACTCTGCAGTAACTACTGATTTGAAATCACTCCTGATGTATTTTCTTCCATTTTCCAGGGAAACTAACAGTGACCAAACTGAAATGACGAGCATTTTCTTGTTTGGTTGCTTAGAAAATGCAGGAAATGATCAACTTAATCCAGAGAAGGTAAACTAGCTTCTTACTCTATTCACGGTATTAGTTTAAGTTCACCCCAATGTATTTTCTTCCATTTTCCAGAGAAACAAACAGTGATCAAACTAAACTGACTGATATTTTCTTGTTTGGTTGCTGAGTAAATGCAGGAAATCATCAACTAAATCAAGAAAAGGCGCACTGCCTTCGTACTGTGCCAACACCACTCATTTGAAATCACCCAAAGGCTCTAATGTTTTCTCGCAAATTTCTGGAACCAAATCAGCTAAAGAACTAAAATCCATCACACCTTTTCCAATTTTCTCCCATTTTCCTGTGAACCAAACAGTGATCTAACTAAAATGTTCTAGTATGGTTGCTGAGAAAATGCAGGAAAAGACCAACAAAGCCAAGAAAAGGTACACTAGCTTTCCACTCAGAACACACTACTCATCTGAATGTTTTCTCAAATTATTAGAACCAAATCCTAGAACACCTTTCAAATTTTCTTCCATTTTCCAGAGAAACAAACAGCAACCCAACAAAAACAACAGGATGGAAAATGATGTTACCTCATTGTGCTGCAGAGCATAGGGAGTGAAGGTGTAAGGAGGTCCAAGGCTGTAGGGCCCGACACCATGGTCGCGACACAGCCTTGCGTAGGCTCTCGGGTACCCGAGAGTCTCGCTGACGGACAATTCTTCTTCGGAGAACGCGAGCTCAGCTGCCATGGTTTGCTGATTCTTGTTCTTGGGATTCAGAGGAGCTAGAAGAGTAGGTGATGACTTTGATGTGAGGAACAGAAATATCTAACGGTCGATTTGGTTTTTGAAAAAGTGACGACATTTCAAATTTTAGACGCCACGCTGGCATTAATGGTGGAGTGTGGTGTAACGTCTAATTTGGGTGGGTCCAAATTATTATTTTATCCAAATACAAACTTTTAATCTATAATTCTATATTACCTATTAGGAATTGTATTACTAATTTTATTTGAAGTTGATACTTGATAATCATTAGGATGTACTTAATGGGAGTACATTATAAATAGGGTTTTGGTCCGAGCTCATTACTTTGTGTACAATTGAGATTTCGAGATTCATCGAATTGGGATTTCAAGATTTGAGAGTATTTATGAATTTTATTTGTTTCGTATGTATTTTGCCTATCGGAAATCATGTTTCAATTCATAATTTTTTTTTTTAACATTTTTTTATCTTTAAAAAGACTATTAGGTTTTGTTATTGATGTATCTTCTTCAAAATATAGTATGAATTTAATTTGTTTTTTAAATTTTATTGTCATATTTGTTTTTTTAAAAATTGTTATTGAGTAACTCACACGTACTACAAATATATATTATTTGTCCTGGAGGTGACTCGAACACGAGATCTCATATATGGAATCCGAGCCTTAAACCACCCGGGCAATGAGGCGATGATTATTGTCATAATTAAATGTTGAGATTAAACTTTGAAATTTTAAAAAGTGAATAAAGGGTAAAATAGAGTTGGTTATTTGTATTGATTACTTATTCCTAATTACTCAAATATATATTTTCTTCCCATCATGGGCTTTGGGTTTTGGGCTCATTTACTTCTTGAATGGGCCTTGTAATTTTGGACCTCAATATGAGCCCAATTTTTCAAATGGGCTTAAACTGATTTTGGGTTTGTCTTAATAACATTGTCAACCAAACAACCCTCATGTTTCTCATAAATATCCGAAATGCCATTGGTGGTTAGATACTACTGGCTACTGAGTCAGTGAGTCTTCTCGGACAGCTCTGGTTGACAGTGGAAATGACCAAATTGTCATCATCAGATCATCTCGAGAAGAAATCAGCTTGAGCTTCAGTGAACCCAAATCTCCACGCGCTTCTTCAATGGAGATCGCTTGAGAAAAAATTGCATCTTTTTTTGTCTTTTATTTATTTATTTATTGACCAATCTACAGCTTCTTCATTCCACTTCAACTGCACTGGACTGTAACGTCACACCCACCACCAAAAACTTCAACTTTACGCTTCTCTCTATCTCTAGAGCTCGAAACTTGATCAAGATCCGAGTTTCAGCAACTGGGTTCAGCTCCAACGGAGCAGAGGTCAAGGTAGTCAACTCTCATTTCTTTCATTGAGGATGTTTTGTTTACTTGTTTACCTATGTTGTTTCTGGTAAATTTGTTCTTGTGAATGTTTATGTAGACTTGTAGTGACTAGTGACTTCATGTTCTTGTAGTGAATGCTCAAAGCTGCAATTTTCATGTTCCAATTCGTGTTTTAGCAACGTTTCCTGATCTGTGGTTACTGGGTATTGGAGGAAATTTTATGTACCAATCCGTGTTTGCGCTATTGGGTTTTGGGGTAGTTTGATCTGTGGTGGTCACTGGGAATTTGAGAAAATTGAAATTACCCATTTGTGCTTGAGCAATTGGGTTTTGGAGTTTCCTGATCTGTGGTTACTGGGTATTTGAGAATATTGCATATACCAATTTTTGTTTGAGCAATTGGTTTTGGGAGTATCTTGATCTGTGGTTAATGGGTATTTGAGACGATTTGATTTACTAATTTGAGGTTGAGCAACTGGGTTTTGGAGTTTCCTGATCTGTGGTTACTCGGCATTTGAGGAAACTTGACCTACCCATTTGTGTTTGAGCAACTGGGTTTTGGAATATCTTGATCTGTGGTTTCTGGGTATTTGAGAAATTTGCTCAAAGTGGTCGAGATTCGAGATCAATAATGAAGGGTGCATCGGTGGATGCTGTTATTTGGGCTTTTTGTGTGTTATTGACTTTTGGGTTCAGCAATTCATTTCTCCAAAAGGGGCAATTTGTATCCAGTAATGAACCTGCTGTTATGTACACGTATGATCGAATCGACGAAGTGAAGAAAGAATGTGGCTTTGTTTTGAACTCTGCTTCTGAATTGAAACCTGATGATGTTAGAGTCTATAGTATCAAAGAAGGGCTGTCGTTTGTCGATGGGGATTGGGAGCAAGAGGTTGGTAAGGCCCCAATTTTGCCGTTTGATAATAGAGGAGATGCAGAGTTGAATTCCCTATCTCCCATAAATTTGGTATCATTCTGGGTTATGGATGTTGACCATGAACACCGATCCAAGAAGTCGATCAGTGTCAGCGGGTTCTTGAAAATAGGTATGACAGTGGAGAATACCTTTTCAGAGAAGCCGTATCCGGAAAGCCCTCACTTTCAGATATGGCATAGTAACACGATGCTCTCAATTGCCTTTGAAGGGATTTACACGGAGTCAAAGAAGAATGGCGGGGAAAGAGTGATGTGTTTGTTGGGGAATACAATGTTGCCGTCTCGGGAACCCGGATCTCCTGATCCATGGGAGTGGGTGAAGGATCCCGGTTTCAATTATAACCAACCACCTCTTCTGCAAGATGATCGAATTTTACTTGTTCTTCGTTATCCGATGACATTCACATTGACAAATAGGGCAATCCGGGGGGAAATGAGAAGTTTAAACCCGAGCTCAAACCCTAAATATTTCGATGCAGTTCACATTACATCACAGTTGGGCATGTTAGCAAACTATGAGTTTGGCTCGAAAGAGATTGTATCCCGAGCATGTGATCCATATCCATACCAGGATAACTTGATGAACGGTGAGTCTGATATCTATAAGGGTCCCGAGTTCTGTAGAATTATCCGGCAAATTACACAGGATGGATATTTTACTGTTGTGCCAAACTGGAGATGCAATTCCACAGATGAATTCTGCAGCAAGTTGGGTCCGTTTGTATCGGATAAGCAGATCAAAGCTACAGATGGGGGATTCAAAGATGTTAGGCTTTTGATTCAGAATGTAATATGTCAGCAAACAACAGGAAAGAGAAATGCTGAATCTGCTAGGGTTTCAGCTGTTTTTAGAGCGGTTCCTCCATTAGAGAGCCAAAATTTTGCAGCATCTAGGTCTGGACTTAGCAACATGACTGTTGCCGCTGAGGGAATTTGGAAGTCTACCAGCGGGCAGCTTTGCATGGTCGGCTGTCTTGGATTAGCTGATTCAGAAGGAAGTAGCTGTGATTCTCGTATCTGTTTGTACGTGCCTATCTCGTTTTCCATAAAGCAACGAAGCATTATCTTCGGGAGTTTCTCGAGCTTAACTAAAGGCAATGTGTCGTACTTCCCTTTATCATTTGAGAAGCTAGTGCAGCCTATGGAGCTTTGGAACTACTTCAGAACGTTGGATCCAAAATACAGTTACTCGAAAATTGATGCAGCAGGTGTTATCCTAGAAAGAAACGAGCCCTTTGGTTTTGGAACCGTCATATCAAAATCACTGTTGAAATATCCCAAACTAGAGGACAACGAAGCATTTCTAACCAGTCTTTCTCTCCTCGCAGAAGATCTCACTCTTCACATCTCTGCTATTCCTGATCCACTTCCTCGTTCCCGTACATCAAGAACTGGTATTCAAATGGAGATTCTGACACTCGGACCCTTATTTGGACATGACTGGTCTTCAGGACAAATTTCAAATAACACAGAACAGGAGGCTCCTTACCACACAAAATCCCAATACACGGAAAAGCAGCTCCTTTTGAATGTATCAGCGCAACTCACGGTGACAGGATCAACTTATACCAACTTCTCTGTGCTATTTCTTGAGGGTCTTTATGACCAACATGTTGGAAAGATGTATTTAGTTGGTTGCAGGGATGTCCGAGCGTCATGGCAGATCCTATTTGAGAGCATGGATCTAGAAGCAGGATTGGATTGTTTAATCGAAGTGGTTATATCTTATCCGCCCACTACTGCTCGCTGGTTGGTTAATCCAATAGCTAAGATTTCCATAACCAGCCAAAGAAATGACGATGATCCACTCTATTTTAGTCCAGCCAAGCTCCAAACTTCCCCGATTATGTACAGGAAGCAGCGAGAAGACATACTCTCTCGTAGGGGCGTTGAAGGAATCCTCCGGATTTTGACACTTTCACTGGCAATCTCTTGCATTGCAAGCCAGTTGTTTCACATCAAGCACAATCTTGATTCTGTTCCTTACATGTCTCTTGTCATGCTAGGTGTTCAAGCTTTCGGGTACAGCCTTCCTCTGGTCACTGGTGCAGAAGCTCTCTTCAAAAAATTGGCTTCTGAATCATACGAAACGCCTTCTTATGATCTCGAGCAGAATCAGTGGATCCACATAATTGATTACACAGTAAAGCTTCTTGTTATGGTCTCATTTCTACTGACTCTAAGGCTTTGTCAGAAGGTATGGAAATCTCGTATCAGATTACATACACGAGCCCCTCTTGAACCACATAGTGTTCCAAGTGAGAAGCGAGTGCTTATCGCAACCTTGGTTATACACGTGATCGGGTATATAATTCTTATCATTCACACTGTCAAAACTAACCAAAACCCAGTTGTGGGAGCCGAGAAATATATAGATTCAACAGGGAGTTCAAACACTTTGTGGGCGTGGGAAGCTGAGCTAGAGGAGTACGTAGGTCTTGTTCAAGATTTTTTCTTGCTCCCTCAAGTCATTGGCAACTTTGTGTGGCAAATTGACTGTAAACCCCTCAGGAAGCTATATTTCATCGGCATCACAGTGGTGAGACTCCTCCCTCATGCATACGATTACATACGAGCTCCCACTCTTTCCAATCCTGCCTTTGCTGAAGAATACGAGTTTGTGAACCCGAACATGGACTTCTACTCCAAGTTTGGAGATATTGCCATACCCGCAACTGCAATTCTTCTTGCAGTTTTGGTTTATATTCAGCAAAGATGGAACTACGAGAAGCTCAGCAAGAACCTAACAGTGGGGCAGTGGAAGCTTCTTCCCATGAGGTCCCGAGCATACGAAAGGTTACCTACCAAGTCACGTGAAGCTGAACTTGTGCCCGGCGTCAATGGGGATGGTGCGCATGAGAAGATGCTTGAGGATGAAGGTTAGTTTTATATTTACTTAACTGACAAAAATTGTTTTGAACTCGATTGGAAATGATAGGATGTTTTGATTATGTACAATGATGTTGGGTTCTGAATCTTATATAGCAAGGACTTAATTTTTGTCATGCTTTTTTTCAGTCGCTGTCTGAGGGTGAGTTTTGGTGCAACATAATGTTGTAGTCACCATTGTCGGGGTCTTTGGAGTACTATATATGTATGCAACATTTTCTCTGCTTGAAACTTGAATGGAAATAGGATGTTTTGGTTATGTACAATGAATCAATGATGTTGGGTTTTGAATCTATTATAGTACATAAGGACTCGTTTTTGGTCATGCATTCACGTGAGTTTTGGCGTAGCAGTAAGGTTGCTCCCGCCATTACGGGATCTGGGGCATCCTATTTACTTATGCAACATTTTCTTTGCATTTGCAGAGAGGTTGATTCCCTGATTCGAACTCCAAATTTGTTTGAAACTTGAGTGGACATAGGATGTTTTGTTTATGTACAATGATGTTGGGTTTTGAATCTAAATTAGTAAGGACTCGTTTTTTTCATGCATTCTACTCTAAAACGCCTTGGCGTAGCGCTTTCTCTGCTTTTGTGGGGAGGTTGTTTCCCCAATTTGAACTCAAAAATTGTTTGAAACTCAAGTTGAAATAGGATGTTTGGATTCTGAATCTGATATGGCAAGGACTTGTTTTTATGCCATGCATTCTCCAAATAGTTGTTTGAGCGTGAGTCTTGGCGCAACAGTAAGTCAGTAAAGTTGCTCTCACCAACGTTGTCTCCACTTTTACAGAGAGGTTGTTTCCTTGATGCGAACTCAAAAATTGTTTGAACCTTGAATGAAAATAGGAAGTTTTGGTTATGAACAATGATGTTGGCTTCAATCAAGTTCATTAAGAAGACTCGTCTAAATCAACAATGCGAAGTCGTCACGTGAAATAAGATCGTATTCGTTTTAATGAATTTGTGGATGCGTAAAATTATATATATATTTTTAAAAGAATGATAAATTACATTATGTTTACTAGGTTGAGACTTTTGATTGCACCACTTGTCAATGTGGGTTGTTCCTATTAGTCACACTAGATTTTGATCCCGTGCAATGCACGGGAAGTAGAAACTCATAATATCAAAAAAGAAATATATGATTAGAGGTGCGTGCATAATAAAATGTTTGAATCTTTATTTTACTTCTATAATTTAGTTTTACTATGAAAGGATTGTTCATTTTAATAGAATGTAGTGCAACATGTTGTAATGTTTTGGTTAGAGAAGTTTGCAGCACATCAAATGTATTTTTGTAATGATTTGAATCAATAATTTCGAACATCCTATTTTATTTTCATTTTTCATTTCAAGATAAAATATGATATAATTTGTTGTTATATTTGAATACAAAGCAATTTCATGTATGTGATTGACATTCAAAGCATTTTGAATGATGAAAATAAACTCAAAATTTTGCTTAATGGTCTTTCTCATGCTTGTAACAAACTCGTATTGCTATCGTGTAATAAAAGAAATTAAAACATATAAAATATGCTTTGCAAATATAATCTCTAATATTCAAATTGACAAGCATTCGTTTTCCTTTTCTTTTTATCAAATTGATAACTCGTTTAAATTTTTTTTTAATCGATAGTTTTTGTAGTATTATAGTACAAAGTAAGCTCTAGCAAATGATAATATTTTCATGAATCAAATGACAGTATTACTCTTGAGAATAAACATTTATGGTTCTGCATACATGAATTATCTTTAATCTATACTAACACAATTTATTCAACATAGAAGAAATTAAATAGTTGAAAAATACAAAATCTTTTTACCTCTTATAAACATCACAATAATATAGATATTCAACTAAATGCTATATTTACAGCTTTACAAGTAAAATCTAATTTAAAGATGATTTTTTTTATCTCCATGGTTAAATTCACCAATGACTTCATAGGAAATAAAAAAAAATCAAACAGAAAAATAATATATAAGCTATTTGTATCACATATGTTTTTATATGCATTATTCATTATGTCACACATATTGTTTTGACATACTTTCTCAATCAACATGTGTGACTATACGTAATATAAACATATGTTTATAATTATAAACATAATTACCCATTTGTATCAACTATGACACATGTTTTTAACAGATGATTAGATATTATGAAGATAACCCATAAAAAATAAAACCAATATCACAAAATTAATAATACAAAAACATATCATAAATACAATAGCATGACATAAAAGCTGGGAAATATAAAAAGAAATAGAATTCTTATTATTGTATCAATATAGAATACTTATCAGAAGAGCGGAAAGAGATACAACAATATGATGGGAAACTAAAATAAAGTAAGATAAACTAAAATAACATACACTTTTAGTTCATGATACGAAATAAAATGACATAGAAGAGGAAATTGCTCATGAACTTTATAATTACAACAATTTCTCTTGTAAACCTCTCCATTTTGCAATATATATTTTTCTTAAAGTTCTTTTAGCTTATTTTCAACTTGTTTATTTCCCGAACAACATACACATGCTAAACTACTTGTATTGTTACTTCTTATCTTCTAAAAGTACTAATAATTTTATTGTACATGGCTGAAGAGATTATGAGAGAGTTAAAACTTCAAACAAAACAATGTTTTGTACCTTGTGACCACGCTCCAGCAAGCATTGTGACAGATAATAAAAGTGATTTTCCACACCACCAAAGTTGGGATAGGAAAAAAATCAGAGATCATAATTAGAATTCTGTGTTTTTGGTAATCACCCGTGAAGATGGTTCTCTAACTGCAGTCCATAAA
>JAYMTA010002583.1:0-16189 GCA_036897625.1 Pelargonium cotyledonis | reverse complement strand
ATATATATTGTAAAGCACGTCTATATCAATAATAACATAATTCTAAAATATCTTCTAAAATTCCTTTCACACTATAATTTATCAAACAATCACTAAAATGAGCCAACTTATTTCTGTCCAATATAAATTTTGTCTATGGAATTCCCAAGCCTGAACTTGACTTTCTTTTTTTGCCTTTTCTTTTTTTTCATTTAAGCTGTAAAGGAGAACAGAAACCCAACAAGCAATACTAAGTTGAGCAACAGTCAACAAGTAAGCAATAGTCATGATATGATGTTTACAGGAAAACTTGAGCATGAAGCTATCACATAGATCAGATTGAAAGTAGAACACTGACAATATTTTTCTGACAACCAAAGTTAAACTAAAACCCTAACTTAGGCTAAAAATTTGCTACTGCTTTAACAGTTGCGGATACGAGCACAATAATTTTACCATTTTGAGCATGGAGGCTCGAGTATATGCGGATGTTAGAGGAAAACTTGGCGATTGTTATGCCAGTGAAAGACGCTAGGAGCTATGCGGGTTTTACCTTTCCAGCAGCAACCGAGGAGGTTGTTGAGATAATCTACCAGCACCCTACTGCTTCAGTAACTATACTCCTCTTTGCTATCTACAAAAGCTTGAATTGAAGGTTCTCTTCCGAGAAAGTCTGTTAGAGTTTCAATCGGATCCTTTGCTCCTCCCAGGGACAGTACCTTTCCAGAAATTAAAAGCATCAGAAATTGAATCTACTGACATTTCATTCCAGGCAAGATGTTAGTTTGGAATGGGAAGTGGAATTGGAATGAGATTTTCATTCCAAGTTGTTCTCACGAACAAAAAGACTTAATCCGAATATGAATAATGGAAATCTCATTCTCATTGGATTCTCAATCCTGAACAAAAAAAATTGATCCGAACACTTCCTATATGCAGTTAATGTACAAAAGACAACATTGAATGAAAAAACCCTAAGGTTGCGTTTAAGAACATGAATTTGATTTGAAATTCGTCGTTTGAAATTTTGGATTTAGAATGTTAGTATTTCAAATACAAATATAATGTTTGAGAAAACATAGAATTTCAAATGACAAGGTATGAGTTGTCATTTGAAATCTCATGTTCTTTGCATGTTTTGAATGCCATTAGATTTCACTCAAATTCAAATCCAAATTCTTGGAATTTCCAAACACCTCATTTGGCTCAAATCCAGCATTTCAAATCAAATGAGGGTTCTCAAACACACCATAAAGGTTTGCCAAATCGATATCATTTTCAAGTAAGACAGATGAATCGACGAAGTATTTAAACTTAAAGGCAATGTAGCATCGAACTTATTTACCATCTTCCTGAACTCCATGCCAACATATTGGTCTAGAAGACCATTGCGAAACTTTGAGGCGAATATATCGGCAGCAAAAACCTATAAATAACATTCAACCATCAGAGACCAATATTAGTTGCAACGAAGGCGTGCTCCTGCAAGAGTGAGTCAGAACATAGGAGAGAATCAAACCTCACTCCAAATACGACTGTAACAAGCAGCTTCATAACCGATAGCGCTACGTGGGAAACATGAAGCCGGGTTGGTTCCTTCCAACATCGGCAAACCTAACATCACCTGGAAAATGAAGCTAATAATCATACTATTCCCATATGCACCTTCATTATGAAAATTTTGTAACAATTAATTACCTTCGGATGAAGATGTTTGAATAACTCGGGGATATCAACATTGTCAGCAGAATGTATTACTTGATCAAACAGACCTGAAAGAATACACCCTTTAAGCCAAACTAAAGACAGACAATTCTTAATTAGCGGTTTCTACTTGGTATTTACTATTTATGTGAATAAACAAGTAGAAATTCCTTTTCCTTTTCTTTTCATTTTGTAACATGTCAATAAATATCAATTTTACGTCCTGTACTCGGTAAAATAAAAAGCTGACAAGATATAGCCACCCATTGCAAGTGACACATGAATTCGCCAAAGTATATAATAACACGAATTCTTAACACAGCCCTCAAAATGTATTTAGTATTACACTCTTACACATTCAGGGATGATAATGTGGCATGACTTACAATAGAGAATTTCTTGCTTCAACTTAAGTGCTGAAAAGGAATACCGCCATCTTTTAAGTAATTTACAGACTTCATCCTTGATGGGTTTTGTTATGTCCTGAAAATGACCGGTATACAATGTAAATTAATAGTAAGCATCATCTAAAAAGTATTTAACAGTGAAATAACTTCAAAAATGGGAATTGTTTATGCATAGACTGTGAAATCAAGGAACACATTGTGCAAAACGCTGTAAGGTACAATCAACAATAACAATTAGATGTGAATGCTAATTTGCCCACACAACTAAATAATGAATCTGTGCATAAATACATAAAAATTCAAGCACTCACTTAATTGGAAGGTACGGAACAATAGGGGTGGGGTAAGAAATTACAAAAATCAGAATCAAGAGTTACCTGATGGAAACCGGATATCAACTTCAAAGGCAGGCTCTCATAACACCTAAACTTTCCACACACAGCAGGGTGAGTCAGTGATTTGTCTAGTAAAAAAATAGAACAAAATAACCAAGTCCTTACCAGTTTTCTAGAACCCGAGCAGGGATTTCTACAAAATCTGGATCAACACGTAACCCAGAACATCTAGCAAATGAGGCTCGATTGCATATATGTTGGACCTAGAAGTTCATTAAACAATGTTATTTGCCCACATCATTGAGTTACAGTAGATTCCAATGAATCTACATAATAATCAAATAGGCCACAGCCACACAAATACATAACATCCACTTGTCATGATGATATATTTAGAGTGGAACATTTTAACTTAAATGCACATACCACATGGCAAAACTCGTGGAAAAGATTGACCACTTCAGAAAACCGCAATAACCCAGGGTGTCCAGTTATGTCCTTTTGAAAATGAGATAAGAGCAACACAACTGGTATCTAGTTACAGAAAAAAAATAGCAAATTAATCATACTTCAGTGCATGGATAATCAAAAAAAAATTATTTCTAGGCAGTATCACACAGATATTAGATTCCAAGACTGACCTGCTGTGCACCATTGCATGATACAGCACGATTCTGAAGAGCCACTACACACATGTGACTATATTTCCCCTCCCTGTTAAAGAGCAGGACAATCTATCCAATGATCTCTTCCAAAACTGAGAAAACCAACAAATACATAAAATAATTGAAAAGCTAAAGATCTAACCTGGAAAACAAATCAAGGTAGAAATAACCCAAGAGTTCACCGGAGGTTAAGTCAAAAACCGAGAAAGCACGAACATCACAATGCCAAACCTCAGTATCTTCAACTTCCTCGAATCTCAAACCTTCGTGAAGCAATGACAGAGAGTCAGGAGTAAGTATTTATCATATCAAGTAAACAAAACAACTTTACAGTCCATAAGATAAAGCAAATGCAATAACACAAAAATAAATCATATACTATTACCAAAAAGATCCTGGAATATTTTAAAGATCCCAGATTGAACCAAATTGAAAGGGAAGTATTCCTTAAGAGCTCCAAAGTCCAAATTGAACTGCTGCTCTTGAACCTTCTTTACATAGTATAGAAGGTCCTCAATTCCGAATGGAGAGTCGCCTTCCTCTTTTTTCTGATGCCCCATCACACAGAACCAATAAGACACAAAACATACCATGGCAAAAGAAAATGTAGGGCAAGTGTATCTAACCTTCAAGTCCTTTAACATGGCAAGTTCTCTAACAGCTAAGTCATTTAAACTGGTTGAGATGTCTTCTAAGAACTCAAACACCTGGATCCAACATGAACCTCCTCACAAGTAAATTTCAGCTTCATAGAGGTGAAGACAATATTATACTATGACGCATCATTTAAAGCAATATGGCGTTCAAGGTGTACCAAGTGAGCCTCTCTCATTATCAGTATGAAATTATAAAACTCTTTTCAGACTCATTTCTGTCTCTATAGCGAATAAGGTGTTTCAGGTCACTTTAAGAAAGACAGCATTATACAAACCTTTGAGGATGTCTTTGCCATTCTTAGATCAACAGCATAGTCTGCATAGTTTGAATAGCCAAGTAACCGAGCAAACTTATGGCGCCGTTGCACCTAAGATGTAACAAACAAATGATAAACCGAACTGATTTGATATATTCCATAGAATACCATGACTGTATGAAATATTAATAATCAGCTTTAGAAAAAAGACTGAAATGAACAATCGTGATTTAGTGCCAACAAGACTTCATAAGAATATAAAGGATAACTATGGGGAATTGTAATTTGCTCATACAGAATTATCATTGATTCCTATCAATTATTTGATTGGCCAGCTAAAGTTATAGGAACTCAACATAAAACCTCCAGTTCCTAAATGAAATAGTTAGGACATGCAATTGATCTCTATGAAGAATTGAAGATGCTATCATAACAGCCACATGTTTGGTTTTTGAAGCACGTACATGATCTCATACATATTCCTAATAATCTAGTCTCAACAAGAACTCATAGGAATTGATTACTTAAACTTGGAACGCTAAGATCTCCAAGCCAAAATAACAATTTGAATAAAAAAAAAAACAAATATAATAGAACCCTGCAAAACAATTCGTTAAATTATACCTTCGAAAAAAGAAAAAATTGAGTAAATAAAGAAATGGTGTTAAGGAAAGGGATTTACTTAAATTCATATATCATAAAAGCTCAAACTTGATATAATAAATTAATATATTGCCCTCTTCTTTGTGGATTTTAGATGACTCAGATCTAAGAGAAGGCAAAACAAGCAATACTAACCAAATTTTCTAGGACAGGAAGATTGGCTTCTCCACATCTCTTCCCATACGCTACTGCTACTTTCCTCCTTGTTGTTCCCACCTTTATAAGCCAAAAATAAACGTTTTGAACTTGATGAATGTAAATTGCATGCAATGAGGGTGAAACTGAATTTAGAATTGATCTTAAGCCAAAACAAAAATGAATTACAAGCACCAAGATTCTTTATCAACAAGGGTAAACCATAGTTAGGCACATGACAAGAACACGCAACATTTACCTATCTTAGTAAAAATCAGACTTTGAAGCTGTTACCATTGAATTTGTTCATTCAAACCACATATGCAGACTGATGACTGAATTTTATATTGGTTAACATATATTTCATATGCAAGTTATACCCTTATAACCAAAAGCTTAGAGAAATCAACTCCTAATTTTTGTAAATCAAAATACAAGAACAATTAATCAATAAAATGTTGCTTGTGAGAACTTAAGTTAAGAGTAGTTTGGAGTGGAATAGTCCCTTGTCAGGAGAGACCTCGTGTGACTCGTACCTTCTTACCAAAACTGATTTTAAAGTAAGCATCTTGACAGATATAAAAGAGTACATTTGAAACATCAGACTAACCTAGGCATCTTTGAGAGCTTATGATGTGCACTGTCTTGTAAGGACCCTCTTCTCTAAATCAGGGTCAAAGTACGTTGTATTCAGGGATTCTGAAAAAGTGGGAACTGTGAGCATCGTCGTTTTCCTAACCTATGTGCTACTCTAAATGTAAGGTGATTTGACTTTTTTCTTCCTTTTTCTTTTATATAACAGGTAACCCTAAAAGTTTGCTTGACTCAACACCACAATTTAATATCCAATGATTCAGAAAATAAACTTAATAGTAAAGAATCTCCACAAATATTGAAGGGAGCAAATTCAGCAATAAAATATTAACAAGTGAATTCGGCCCAAAAAGTATGATGTATGTTAAACCAAACTCAGGATTATACCTTGCAGAGCTCCAGCACTGCTGCAACATGATGACTTCTCATGGCAACCTTGAATTTACTATTTTCAACCTTTTCTAAATTCTGCAGAACAAACTAGTTCCAGCAACTTATCACAGTAAAATTGAAATTTTGAACAACTTTTTTAGAAACAAAACAGATACAAGTGCATGCCTAGTTACGTAACTTTCCAAATTCAAATTTTCAGTTGAGAAAAACATAAAACAGTAACACCAAGTATTTAATTGCTGTGACCAAAACAATGGAAAAGCAGGTCTTGAAATGGGTCTACTTCAAGCAATATGATTTATAATTTAAAAAACTAACTTGGAATCTAATGGCAAAAGAGGAAGGAACAATCTTATAAGGTCCCATTAATATATGCTTATAGGATACAATATAGATTGAGAATTGAAAGAGTGAACATAAACACTAAACCTTAAGGAATTCTGGTGGTAACCCAACTAGCTCATCCTCGCTGAAAATAAGAAAAGTACTGACGTCGTTGAGATTCTTTAAATATTTCAGGCTTAGCTCATCAATTTGCACTTTCAGGCGCTGCACTTCCTCTCTCTTGGTCATAGTAAGGTTCAATCCATTTCGTTCAAAATCTCTCACCTGTCACTGATTGGGAAGAATCAAATTTTGAACTCAACATAGAATAAACTTTAGATATACCCAACGACAGAAATATTTTGTTCCTAATAATTTGAGATGGATTAGAATTATTATATACTACCCAGCAAGAAAGTATCTATGAATTGGAGAGAAGATGTAAAAAGTTCAACATATGACAGAATAAAATTTCCTCACCAGGCACAGGACATAAGTTTTAGCTTCAGGGCTAACCCATTCCCCCCTTGCAGCAAAAGCTTTGATGACGCGATATACATCTTCCCGTTTTCTGATAAGTTTGCATAAATTCACCATCAACTCAATGCTCAGTAAAGCGAATTAAAGTTGGGATCTTCTCTTTAAAAGTATTCTTCTCATACAGTAGAATTTAACTATGTCAGTTACCTTCTTTCGAAAAAAACTATGTCAGTTACCTCTACATATATGGTTAGACTGGACCTTTCTTATATACCTGGATCCTTCTTACTGGAACAACATGATGTTCTTTCCCCCATCTGACATAATCATCCCAGAACTCCCCCTAGTACTTCAAACTGTCTAGTGTCTACAGACTACAAACATTGAACAAATTCAAGCTCATCTACAGTTGACCATGCTCGTCGCCAGCATAATGGCTTTTTATTATTCCTGGCATCTAGTTGCATCTTTAATCCTTATTAATCAAGAACTCATTTCAAAGGATTTGACAGATTCCTAAATTATCCTTTCCAGTATTTATACCATGAGCTCCAACAATAGAGATGACGAGCTGTATCATTTGATTGCCTGTAAACACCTGTGACTTCTATTGCTTATATATTGTACACGTTATTATACCACACTCTTTGAATGCAATATATATATAATGAACAGTTATCTCATTAACTCATACACAAAACACAGCTCAGCCACTTGTACTCTATTGCTAAGTTCATAACTGTTATGCCCTTTGTTTGGTTATACCTATCACAAATTATTGACTTGATACTTTCCGCTAAATTATATACAGAATTGGCAGCATTCTAGCTGACAAGCAATCAAGTCACTTTACCAACTTTGAAGGGGAACAGAATGTAAAGATTGAAGGAACTGAAATATGAAAACCTGCACGTCAAAACATGAGCATCTATCCTCCGTTCTGCTTCTGCACTTGCTTTCCACACATCATCTGAAGTGGACACCAACTTAGGAAACACACAAGACTGAATGAGTGGAAATTGTAGTGCCTCTAGTTCCGCCAAAGGTGAAACAACTTTCATATACGAAACCTGCAGATTTTCATTGACCATTACTAAAATTAGCTCAGTGCATCATGTCTAAACAATGTAAATTGTAAAAACCACTATGCCCATTTTTGCCAATGTTACCAAAACCCTGCTTATTCTAAACTAAGCTATTATTCTTACCCAAATTGAAACAAATTAAAGGAACAACTTTATAAGGCAAAATGGCCCTCATATACCAACTAGTCTAAGAATGAAATCATCCAAGTGGTTTTTTTCCCAAATCATAGTTGAGGAGAAACAAATAGCTTTAATCCCTCCCCCACAATGGAACAAAGTGTCTACAGCTAATTTATCTTAGCAAATACATCAAATAAACCTCACACAAAACTCATAAATTAGCTAGTCTTGCCTTTTTTTTATGAATAAAATAATAATCCCTACAAATTGAAGTTATCAGAAACCAAAATTCCATCATTTGTGTTCAAATGTGCAACAGTTCTGATTCTTCTGAATCGCGTACCTTGTCGAGAGGAACTGAAGCAACAGCATCGTGCACCGCCTTTGACTTGGCAATGATTGCGTTCGCAAGCTTGAGAATCTCAGATGCCGAGAGATTAATACAAACATCGGAGCCCGGAAGATCTGGAGTAAGAACAACAACAAAGACACTTGCATCAACAGTAGAGAGCAAATAAACAAAAACACAAGTAGTCAACTACCGGTCAATGTAGTCCATAGCTACATTGCGCATTGATTGCTGTCAAAAATGTAGTGAAAATAATGTTGAAAGGACCTTTCTTCTTCCTATTTCTCCTGTGAGAATTGTAAGCGGTGATTGCGAGGTTGACGGCAAGAGCGAGCAGAGCAGCGGTTCCGGTGACGGCGATGACGCTTCTGTTTCGCTTGCGTTCGGGGATTTTCTCGCGATTTCCGTCGTTTTCCATGACTCGTTTTTCTCGCTCGCCAAACAGCAGCTGCTGGGAGGGAAATTTGATGTTTATTTTGGGTCTCAGTGGCGGAAGAAAAAAGAAAAGGAAAATTGAAAATTGACCGCTGAAAATGAGAGAGAGACAATTATGAGAAATTGAAAATATTTTGATTTTTTTTTTTTTTTTTTTTGTAAGATAGTGAATATGAATTTGTGGTGAATTGTAGCACATTATTATCATTATATAGCAACAGTTAGAGTTGAGAGTTTTACAAATAGATATACAGCAAGCAATGTATATTCTATACTTGTAGTGATTCAATAGTGTTACACTGTGAGAAGACTTCTACTCTCAAATCTAAACACTCCCCCACCGGATATTCAAAAATAGATTTGATCCGAGAAGCATACACTCGTAATTCGATCCGGTTTTTAGTTTGACTAATTTTTAGGCCGATTTATCTTTGATATACTTCAAATTGATCAAAACTGTGCGGTTCTACACATTTTATGCCTACAATTAAAAATTGGCATGAAATTTGAATTGGTTGCTTTAGTTTGTCTCTATATAAAATGTTTTTTTATTGGTCCATACTCAAACTAAGTCATATCGGATTCTAGAAAATTTCATTGCTGAAAAATTAATTGAATAATAGTCTCTTTTAAATTGAACAATACTAAAATTTCATATATTAATAGTCAAATTATTTATGTTTGTTTTAGAATATGTAAATTCAATTTG
Source organism: Pelargonium cotyledonis (assembly GCA_036897625.1). NCBI lineage: Eukaryota > Viridiplantae > Streptophyta > Magnoliopsida > Geraniales > Geraniaceae > Pelargonium > Pelargonium cotyledonis. Next base: position 6,899 of record JAYMTA010002583.1, on the reverse strand, counting down.
AAATTTAAAATATTAGATTTCAAATACTAATAGCATAATATTTGAAACTTTGTAAGATTTCATATAACAAATCAAAAGTTGTTTCATATAACAAATCAAAAGTTGTACACCAAATAACAACATTTCAAATGTTATATTTACTTTTGTTCAACTTAATTCATCCAAACAACATTATTATTATTTTTAAATGACAATGAAAACATAATTCACTCCATTTCCCATCAAAATTTCAATTCAAACATTGTCTACATTGTTTATTGTAAATGTTTTATACACAAAAATAAGGAAGCAATTATTGGTTTTGTAGTGTTAGATGAGATTGTTGGGAAAACATAGTGTAACCATCTTATACGCCAAGAATTAAAGCATGAAAAATGCTAAATGTACCAAATTTTCTGTATAAAATGACATGGCAGTCTATGTAGCATCCGTTTATTTTATATTTTTGTAATTTAAAAATAAATTTTAATAATAAAAATCCGTCATATATGATACCACCACCCTCCCATGAATTTATGGCGCGAAACGTCCGGTTTATAAGATACGACGTACACGTGATATACCAACTCATCAATAAATTAAATGACGTGTCATCTCTCATTGCATGACACATTATTTTGTACAAGTATTTTTGTACAAAATTTGGTATATGTAACATTAGTCTTAAAGCATTGTTGGTAGGTGAATGGTGGTTGTTTGGTTGATTAGCATTACAATGCTTACAAAAAGAACTGTTTTTGTATAATAGAATTGTCCTTGTTACCTTTTTCTTTGTTTCCAATGTGTTGCCAATTCAAATGTGAGAAGATTTACACATCAATATCAACATTCACATCTAAAACCAAGCTAGAGCAAAGACATAAATAATTGAGATTGCTTTTATGCCCAAACTCAGTCACATCAAATGATAATGACACTTTTCACTAATGTCACGAACCGACAGACGGTTGGCAAAATTAAGAAAACTCTTTCGGGTCATGACATTTAACACCGAAAAAGAACAAATTTAGTAGATAAAATCTGTTAGGAGTTAAAGAGAAATACGTCTAAGTATCACTTATGTCACGAACCAAACATATGATCAAGAAAATTAGGAAACGTTTTGGGCCGTGACATTTAACACAAAAAAAAGGCAGAATTGGTAGACAAAAGCTAGTTAGAGTTAAAGAGAAATTGGAGAGTGAAGCAACTCGGACTGTCAAAATCTCAGTGAATCAAAATGCTAAGTTCAAGAAAAGCTCTTAACTGCAAATTAATGTCGTGAATCAGACAATCAGTTCGCAACAACAAAAATATTACGTAGACAAAAGTCGGTTGAAATTAATTGACGAGAAATAAGACTAAGTTCATTGTTTCTAGTTCAAAACCAGGAGAAGCAGCTCAAAACCAAAGATAAAAGACTATCAAAATCTCAGTGAAACAAATTGTTAAATTCAAAAGAAGCTCTTAACTGCAAAGTTTGGTTCCTCGCGAGTTAATTCCTGGACTTTTTTCTCGACTTGGATGAAGGTTTGGAGCTGGTTGAAGGCTTGGATTGCTCGGGAGCTGCATTCTGCGAGGATCCTTTGGAAGTAGTAGCTTGGTTTGGTTTGGAATTTGAAGTGTTTGAGCTGGTGGCTGCAGCACTAGCATCGTGTTTTTCTCTAACTACAGCACCTTGAGAGCCTCTCACATTGGCTGCTCTCTTATCCCGACGTTTGGGTCTGAAACTTGATCTCTCTCTCTTAGGGAGCCATCGCTCTGGATCTGGTGGAGGACCGGGATTTGCAGGGTCGAACCCTTTAGGGTACTTCGGCTTTCTCTTTCTCTTTTTCTTTGCTTTCTCCTTCTTACCCTCCTCGATCGCTTCTGTTGCACGAGGAGCAACTTCAACGACTTCAACGTGCTTAGCCCCAGAAGTCTTTTCTAAACTATCCACATCAACCCCCTTCAAACCCGGCAATGGTTTCAGTTTCTTCTCATAAGATTCCGCCTTTTCAAGGTTCACATGTGCAACTGTAGTTACCAATCCAACCAATGCCTTGATGCTTCCCTGGCTTTTCACAAGCTCCTCGTAGAGACGAGCAGCTTCCTCTTCCCGACCATGCCTGAGCTTGAAAGAAGCAGCCTCTTGCATAATGACACTGAGCTTGTTGTCCTCGGTCATGGCATTTGACCAATACTTGATTGCGGAGTCAAGGACAGCAGCTGCACCGTCAATATTCCCAGCACGCTCTTTAAGGCACACCAGGGTAGCAACAGTAGCCGGCATGTGTTGGATGTCGGGTATCTCGGACAGAGAATCAGCAGCAGCACTGGGGTGGCCAGCAGCCGCAGCAATCTGGGCTCTTGCAAGAAGAATGACCCTGGACTTGTTTGGGAACTTCGTAGCATACTCCAATAATAACTCTTCAGCTTTCCCTGCCTTGTTCTCTCTCACCAGGACTGCAGCTTGAAGTAGTATTGGAATTACACTGTCGCTGAACATGCCACGCAATGCAGCAACAAGTTCTCGGGCCTGAAATGTAGGGAAAAAAAGTAAGTCATAAAGGCTGTAGAAGCAAGAGACTTAATTTGGTATCATAAAGATAAAAAGTGACAATAGAACAGAGGAGTTAAATGTCTTAGACCTGATCCAACTTGTTTGCATGGAGAAGCAGGAGCACGCGATTTGCATATATTGCCTCCATTTGTTTTGGAGAAAGCTTCAAGTCGCGAGCAAGCTGGAAGCTCTGTGTTTCATTGCCCTTTTCTTTTAGCTTATCTAGCTTCTTTAGGCTATCAGATACATCTTTTGAACCTTTCAATGCAATAAGATTGTTGACTGCAACAGCAAGTGACGACTGGTCTGACGGGTTTCGTTTTATAATAGCTATGTAACCTTCACTGGCCTCTTGTGTATGTCCAAGGAGCTGACAAAATAAGTTGATTTGAATCACTGATACTAAATAAGTCATTTTAAAAAAAATACAAGAAAAGCATATATGTGAAATATTATTATATAACCTGCTGGACGTAGGCCAACTGAACCGCCAAGGGAGCCAATTCAATCTCGATCTCATCCTCAGCAAAGTTTTCTTCCATTAGTGTTTCTTTACCAATTCTGACATATGAGAAGCACATTAGTATATATGACTTTTATCGCACTTCTGGGAAATTCATAACATCTATAAGTAAATAAAAATTGCAACAAAAGAAGTTCCAAATGTGAACACAATTTTGTACAAATAACTGCAGCATAAACAAAAACAAAATTATAAATTAAAAAATAAAAATAAAAATAATGTGATACCAAAACCATGAATGACTCCCCAAGTTTATGCATGTCAGAAGCATACACACTTGCCTTATTACTCGGGAAAAAACTAAAATTGCAAATGTAGAAGGTGCACCAAAATGTATCATCCTAATTATTCATCTGTAAATGAGAAAATGGAAAAGTAGAAGGGTTACAATCTCCGGGACAAAACTGACTAGATCTTGTCATTGTAAAAATTACAAATTGAAAAACTGAAAAGAAACAAAATCATAACAAAGTGACATTTGACTGACAAGTCCATCTTAGCTTTAAAGCATGATCTTAGATCCATGATGTTATTCCAACTCGCTACACTCCATAATGCCAAAACATTGGGATTGGAAAATACATTATAACTATCCCTCTTCACCATTTAACGATGAAAATAACGAAATAACTAAGTTAATTAACTTGATAGTTTATAGCTACACTCCATAATGCCAAAACATTGGGATTGGAAAATACATTATAACTATCCCTCTTCACCATTTAACGATGACAATAACGAAATAACTAAGTTAATTAACGTGATAGTTTATAGCTCATCCTCGGTTAATTAATTTACACATAGTGATCGAAACAATTGGATAACCACCCGGGTCATTAATTCCACACCTCTAACAGGACTCTGCCAATCAATCTGATTTGCTTATTCCTCCTCAAGCAAATCCTCTCTACAGGTCCAATGTCCCTTATGTGTGTAACAAATTTTACAATTTGAGAAGCTCAAATCAGGTGCAAACTGAGAAAAGGTTGAGAATAACGGGTACGCAAGGAAAATGAAAAGGAATGTTAGTTTACATAGTCTAAATTTGGACAGTAAGCTTCATTTTTGAGCAGCAACCTGTACTTAACACACAATATATGTTATTACACATTGTGAAAGGGAATCCTTTTAAAATGCAGAGAGATCTTATATCTTTCAGGTCATTTGTATATTGTAAACACAGGCACACACCAAAATTAAACATATGATAAGAGATAATGACCTTCAAAGAAAACATGTGACATTTCCTTTATATGACAAGACATTATCATGCAAGAAAACAGGGGAGGGTGTGTGGGGTTTGATTTCTAGAGCAGCTCTCTTGAAGCAAGTCTCGCATTTGATACGAAACTTCATTCTCTTAAAAAGTAGTCACAACCAATATTCAAGAAAATAGGATTTGCATGCTAAATTTTGCAAAGCAAATACTCATAAAAAGGGTGGCTCAATGCATGAGGTTCAGACCACCATAGTGGGGTCTGAGGAAGGTCATCTATGTATGCAGAAAAACAATGAGAAATATATAAATTAATGATGTTACCAAAGAACTATGTAACTAAAAGTAAAGTTGTATGCAATGCAAATACTTATTGTTCATAAGCATATTAAGGGTAAGGTACCTTTGGCCTGACAACAGGAGCTTTTCCGCATCTGCATACGTTTTGTTCTCAATCAAAGAACAAGCAGTGTTGTAAGCTAACTCAAAGCTGCTAGTTGCTTTAACTTTTAGTGCATCCATTGTTGCTTTTACCTCAGAAGCTCTTCCAGCTGAAACTAAGGCAGCAACAGTGTTTATCTCTAAGGAATCAATCTTTGACTTTTGAAGCTTCTGGTAAACATCCACGCAGGCCTCCATCTTTCCTAAACGATACAAAATCTGAGATTCTAGCAGCATGGTTGAAGAATCTCTCTCTTGGCTTCCCACCAACTTCAAAGCTTCATCTAATCTGTTTTGTCTGTATAAGCAGTATGCCTATTTGGGAATTAACAGAATAAGATTAGTCAGTGATAACCTAACTTTTTGGTATTTTAACTTCTTCTTATAATATAACCTAACTTTTCATAAGTTTTTTCTTAAAAATTAAAGAGTTAATAGATCTACTCTAAAGGAACCACAGAATATTTTTGTATCTGGTATTGGAAAAATGAGAGACTTTTTGTCACATGCTTTTTTCCTGTTGGGTTTGAAGTATTAAGACTCTTTGGAAGGAGGTCCTTAGATTTTAGTCTTGGTTGGATATTTCAAGCTTTCTGGTCTAATGTAGCGGAGGCTTATAATAAAGGGAGCAGTTTTCTTTGCTGTTAGTTTATACAGAAGTTCCCTAAGGGGGATTCAGACCTGACCAGTATTCTCTCTTATAATAGATATACCAAATATAAAATTTCGAAGGCTGGAAACAAAAATATGAGATGACAGGCACATTAAGTAACACATTTCTTAACTCGATCAAAGCAACAACATCAGAAATACTAACAAATCCGATATCTTGTCTAGTATTCCCTCTGACTTCCGTTCAAATATAAGTGTCTTGCTTTACATATTGAGAAATATTAAGGAGAAGTTAATTAGTGTTGTATACTTCTTCTTCTATACTCATGCACATGTGTTGTAACAAACTTAAGGGCTACAAACTAGCTTATTATAGGGACCTGGGACCATATTGCTAATTTCATGCATAACTAACTTGCTAAAAAGAAATGCCCTTATTTGGGGAAAAATATGTAAATGAATCAGGACACTTATTTTGGGACAGAGTGAATAATATTCAGAAGAAACAGAGATGATCTATTTGACCTTCAGCTAGCTAGTGCAACTGTGCGATGCAACCTAAACAATCTATTATATGAAAAAACTACCATAGAAACTTGTTGAGCGATGCAAAAAAGTACAACTGATAGAAAGTAAAGGAAAAAATGAAACTACTCAATACTAATATATCATAAGCATGAGCTACAAAGTGGTATATCCAAACCATCCTATGAATTACAAAATACGAAACCAATTCCCCACTTCCCAGTCACTAAGTGAATTCACCAAATTTAGCATTGAAAAAGATAACAAGGTTCTATTAAAAAAAATATCTCAGTGTTTTTCTCCTAATGGAACCAAACCAACCATCATGCAAATGCAAACCCACCATAAAATTCTAAAACCATATCAACAATCATATCAAAATTATGAAAATTGTTCTAAACTAAACAAGCAAGTAATTTTTGGGCTAAAAACTCTATAAAAATTGTTATAACAATCTGCTATGCAAATACAATTCCACATCAAACGATTAAAAACACTTCACCTTGAGAAAACTGAAATCAGCTGGTGGATTCTTCAAAGACTGAATTGCCGAGAAAGCATCGTCAATATTGTCGGCCTTGATCAATGCCACGACCTTGCATCGAATTGCGTCCTCATCAGCAGGAGCAATTGAGAGAACTACAAAATTGAACAATAAAAAAATTAAACTCATCGACCTAATCGAAATAATTTAGAGTTATAGAGGTCGAAAAGAAAAAACGAAACGGACCTTGATCTGCGACTTTGACGGCCTGCTCAAATTCAGAGCGCTCGATGTGTCTGTTGAGAGATGTGAACAGATCTTCGATGGGAGGAGGAGGCTGCGACGGAGCGGACGAGGGTTTCGGCTTGTCTTTGGCTTTGGGAGCCATGGTTTCTCTCCAAAGCGAAAAATGGAATTTTCTCGGCAGCCAAACAGCAGTGAGAAAATAGGAGACGGTACAGAGAGTACACTTATGAATCACCGACACGGCACGAATGGACGCGATTCGCTACCGATTCGCGTCGAATCGCGAATCGCGAAATAAAATCGCGATTTGGAGAGACTGACTACTTCGCCG
>JAYMTA010002582.1:0-16189 GCA_036897625.1 Pelargonium cotyledonis | reverse complement strand
AGGGGGAGTGCCGATTTATAAAGCCCTCGATTGTGCACGTGTCGAGTTCACCGATAAAGAAAAATGTGAGACTCGAACGTGAGGGAGAGTGTTGAAGTGGGTAAATGTCCCATATCGGATAAATATAAAGATAAAAGGCTAAATATAATGGTGCAAGTGAAACTCAACTAATAAGGTTGATCTTTTAGTATGTGAAGCCCAAACCATTGTATTTAGCCCGTTAATGAAACTTAACACCGCATACACTGTCTGATCCTGTTCTCCATCTCCATTCGAAACCTACTGTTGCACCTGCTCACCATCGATCGAACCCACTGCTTCCACTCAACCTGTCGTACACTCCTAACTCCGGTAGCCTGCACCCTACCGCCAAAGCCCAGATGCGCCGCCTAGATGCTGAAAAACTAAAAAACTCCACTGAAACCCTAAAATGCTACTGTAGATAGCATAAACCCATTTTTTAAAGCTGTTTTGAATTCAGTTTCTAAATAGTTAATCAATCAATTTAATTTAGCTTTTTCTTCAATTTAAACCAATAATCAATCGACAAACTACAATTTAATTTGACAAATAATTGTAATTTTTTAAAAAAATCAATCAATTTAATCTAGCTTTATTTATATATATTTCGATTTTTAGGGAATGTGTAGTCACTAACCAAATTTTATAGAAGGTTTGAGTCTCATTATCGACTTACCATATTGCATTAGAATTCCAATTATTATTTTTAGGGTTATTTAATTTTCGTCTTCCCCAAATTGCTCACTTTTATTGTTTTATATTGTACCTTATTTTACTTATGCTTTTACGTCTTAAAGTTTTTGATTTTTTTAATTTTAACCCAACAGATCTGTTTTTTATTTTTATATTTTTTTAAAATACTAAACTGTTATGTAGGTGATTAACGCCACATAAGTATTATTGTCACACAAGCCACCACGTCACCTGCCATGCAAGCCGCGAAAGTACACGTCACTATCACATTGGAAAAGGTCTTTGTTTGTAACAGTGCGTTTTGGACCTCATCCACCTTCTTTCTCCTTAAAGGACGGCTTTTGATGGTAATTGGCTCCTCCATAAGAATGGAATCAAATTAGTTGCTTTTCATTGGTGTCGGTTACTCTTCACAAACAACACAAAAAATGAACATTGATTTGCATTGCTTTTCGTTGGTATAAGTTACATATATATATATATATTTGAAATTAGCGGTAGAACAAAGCATTGCGACTGCCTATTATATATTTGGAAAAAAGTTACTTTATTTTGTTCTTGTCATATCATAATATTGTGTTTTTGAGATTTATTTCAAAACTAAAATTAAATAATAAAATAGTTTTTAAAAAACTAATTTACTATTTTATCTTTCATATTTTACAACAAAAAAAATAAATTTTTTGACCTTTTATTCTTTATCTCTTATTCTTCTCTCTTCTCATGATCATCACCGACAACATGATTTCATAGTTAGTTTTACACGTCAATTAGTCTTGACGGATTTCACAGGAACAAAATAAAGCACATAGACCCCGATGAAACAAATGAGAAAGTTGAGAACCTTTGGGGATTTTTTCGTTTATGTTTCTGTAAAATATAAAACGACACCGTTTTATTTGCTGAATTAGAGGTGCTTCGTGAATGTAGCTACTTGTTGCTCCGGATACGGAAACCTCGAGCGAAACAGGAAACATACGTAGGTATACTGATTACAGATACAGACCCCTATCTGTAAACCACCTTCGCGTACCTCCCACGCCCGTTTGCCTTAAAGCTCCTCAATCTAGGGTTTCCTCTGCAAATATCCTCTTCGTTTGGCCTCAAAATGGGGAGGATGTTGAGGAGCTGCGTGCAGTCATCGCTCAAGCTGGTGAATTCGGTCATGGGGATTGCCGGTGTGGCCTTGATTATGTACGCCGTGTGGTTGATTAGGGTTTGGGACAGAGAAGTTGGTAGATCACCTTTTGATGAAGACGATTACTCCGCTCCATGGTATGATTTCTAATTTTTTTCGGATCGTGTGTACAATTTCGGTTTCAAATTTATCATTTTAATCGATTTGATTGGTGGGAATTGGGAAATGAGAAATGTAATTATTTAATACTCCCTCCGTCTAAAATGAGTGTCCACTTTCTCATTTATCCCAAAAAGTTGTCCACATTTTCCTCTTTTGGTAGTTACTTAATTACTAACCATATCTTTAATATAAGTTACTACTAGAAACCTCTTGAGATTGTTAGAACCAGAGCACTTGGAGCTATATAAGAGGTAATGCTCAACCATAACTAATTTATCTAACTTAGCTTGTTTTAGTATCGTTTGGTTGATGACAGAGTTTAGAAATGATAGGGAATTGCTATACTCCTCCGTCCCACGATGAGTGTCCACTTCCTCACTTGTGTAAAAATCAAGTATAAGTTGGTTGGGATTAGACTTTTCTCCTTTATACCCTTTAATGCTCTTGTTGTTACAAACTCAAGGATTCCAACTAATTTATTTTAAAGATTGTTGATAATTCATTCATAGCTAACTAACCAAAAGAAAATTGGACTCATTTTAGCACAATAAATTAAGAGAAAGTGAATACTCTTTTTCGGATAGAAGGATTATGATTTTGAAATTTGGTGATGTTAGTTGCTTTGGCTTATAAACGAGTAAATTCTCATAATCAGTTAGTTTTTATTAATTTGAATGGAAAACCTGAATGGTGGAATATTTCTATTGGCTTAATTCTGCTGACCTTTTGGGCTTATTTGTTTGTGGTATGGTACTAAATTGATGCCGTGTTTTTCCCCTGAAAAAACAAAACTAACATCTCTATAGTGCTTGGATACCGCCACTGATTCAATTTTATTGAATGATATGTTTGATAACAATTAGATTACTCATTAGCTGGTTTATACAGTTTGTGAAGCTGAGAGAACAAAAAATGAGGTGTTCATGTTGCTAGCTTGTTTAGCTCTTTTCCTCTTTAACTGTGTGGTTTCATATGAAGGACAGTTATTTGAATGTATTGACAAACATACCATCTTTATGTTATTGCTTCAATAGGGGTTACATTTGAAGCAGCTAAACTATTTTGTTTCTAATACATTACAGGTTCATATACACAACCCTCGGACTTGGGGTTATTTTGTGCCTTCTGACCTGCTCAGGCCATATTGCTGCGAACACTGTGAATGGCTGTTGTCTTTATTTGGTACCATACTATTAATTAGTTAAAAGGATAAAGATCTTTTCCATCCTTTCTGAACTTGAGCTATTTCAAGAATGGATTAAGATTGTGCAATTTTTTTCTGCTCTGTATCTGTATAGTATGAAACCACTCTTTCATCAGGTTGTGCATATTACCAACAGGCACTGCAAGTCTGCAACATCAAATATAATTGTTCCACATGTTGGTGTGTCTTTGATAGCTAATAATTTCTTCAAACAGATTTTGGATGCTTTGGAAAAAAATTACATTGTGGTTGGCTTTTGACGTACATCTTACTCTTAAGTTGATCCCATTTATAAATCCCTTCAAGACCTTGTAATTTATTCCTATTGTTCAAAGATCTAATTTAGATGAGAAGCTGCTCAAACAATAGAATGACGCTAAATAGTGAATCCATGATGCCGGCAAAGTAATTTTGACGAGAATAATCATCTAGTAGTGATCTTAGTTCAAATATACTTGCTACCCATTCATTAATGGATTATCCAAAATTTTCCATTCTAAGTTACCCATCTGTATTTTAGGTCGCTGTATAGGTCTCTTCTCTATATCATTCCACTGTGCTCAGTTGCCCAATGACTCGTGTCTGAGACTCCTATTAGCACTTTCTACAACAAAAATTAGTATAAATGTAGATTACGCATGTCTTTACCTTCTAAGGACATGGTGTAATGATTCGTTGTTGACTGGTGCAGTATATGGCTTTTGTCTTTATGCTGATCATGTTGGAAGCTGGAGTTACAGCTGATATATTTTTAAACAGTGGCTGGGTGGAGGTATATTGTATTTACAAGTACTATTCTTTTTCTTGTTTTCTAAGATGTATGATTACGTTTTTGTGCTTGAACTTATACTGATTTACTCCAACTTGGTATCAGGATTTTCCAGAGGATCCATCTAAGAGTTTTGATCTGTTCAAAAGTTTCATCAAGTCGAATTTTGTAATATGCAAATGGATCGGGTTGTCAGTTGTATCAGTACAGGTATCTCTCTCTCTCTCTCAAACCTTATGGTATCCTCTTTAGGAGGAATAGGAAATTCTGTAATTTTTTATGTTTCAACTACTTAATCTCAACCAGTATGAAATTAGAGTGTGTACTTGTGCAGTCAAATGATTGACTGAACATGTAACTGGCCTAAAACATGACTTATTTGTACATATCTACCCGTTTGCTCTTACCTGCTGGTTCAAACTCATATTCCTTGATTTTACCAAAATTACTCTGGTACACCTCCCTTCAAAGGGCCGAGGTTGCACAACTAATTTTTTGTTTGTTTAGATTAATTTGAGATTTCTTGATATTAATGATATGTACGTGAGAGTTTATCCGGTTGAGGGTTTGCATGTTTTACTTTGTCAATTATGTAATGAACTTATCTCTTCAGTTTGTCCATTGTTGGTTGACTACCCAGTGCTTCATATGCAGGGATTATCTCTTTTATTGGCGATGATACTCAAAGCTCTTGGGCCATATCAGTATTATGACAGTGATGATGAGTATGATCCTGAAAGGGTTCCACTTCTGAACAATGCTACTCAGCCACCCCATTATGTTGTTGGTGACCCTGTCTACGCTCCTCATAAATGAGACAAAATGTAAAGTATGAATTATGAGGTAGAAGAACATACCATTATTTTTTTTACCATTCTCTCAATACTCATCGATCAGTATGCTCTCAAGGGCTTTACATCTTGCTAAACTGCATGCATCTAGCTTAAATAAAATCAAATAAAATTCTGCATGACATTGATTTGTTTTCACATTTTGAAGTATTTTATCTTCTTTTCCGTTTCTTTCAGCTACTTTGTTTCATTGCCAGTGTATAGTGCACCTTTTGAACCTGAACTTTTGACTGATGAATGCGTTGTATCATGAAAACAGTGGCTATATGCTAGTAAAAAGTACTGTCAGTCATCTTTCTTGCTTTATTTCTGTGGGTGGCCAGGTGTGTACTGTCTTATGGAGTATTTCCACTTTGTGGGTGATTATCTAAAGATGGAACATGTTTAAAGTTTAAACCACATTTATCTGCTATTTCCTCGGTGTATCTTGTTTCAAATGTTCAGTCTATTCCATGTAATGTTTCATGTTCTGAAGCATCCATGTGTTTCATTAGTAACTCATTTTCTTTGTTACTGTAATCAGACGTAGCAAGCAGGTGCAGGGGGAACAACTGTGAGCAAAGGCACAATGTGAGCTTGTGAGGTGATGTACGAGACAAAAGAGGATGAGAAAGTGAAAGCCAATTCAGATTTGCGCGGAGTTGGTTAATACATTATGTGATTGTGTGATTCCAAACCTTGACTACTCTGTGTTTTAAGAAGCCGTATATATATGATATCTTGTCCATTTTATCTTCGCCTCTGCCTCATATTTTGTTTTCCCGAATTGCTTTGCATGATTTGATGGAGTGAAATGCTAAGCTTATTATGTTTAGGTAACACGAATATAGAATCTCTCAATTATGGAATTTTGAGCTGTGGCTCATGAAATTGATGATGCACATGCACAAATATATGATACAGTAGTTGATATTCTCTTTTATTAAAGTGCACGTTGTTATTGGATTTAATGAATCATAGCGAACGTTTGAATGACGAGGGAAAGGGAAGAATATGATGTTATCTCCAAAGTCAAAAACCGGCATGTGCAAACCAACTCATGCATCCCACATATACATATATATATATATATATATGTATCGCATAGCATCGCATCCACTACTTCACCATAATCCATAGCAAGAATCATTTCGATAAAGCAACTAAATATAGTCTTTATTCCCTTTAATTTTCTTCTTCTTCTAAAGCATAACAGAATAGTATGATTTCATATCATACACCCATGCCATGTTATAATTTTTATCTCTATGTAACTGAAAGATTCTGAGATATATATTAAATCAAAGATACACAGACTCCTTCTATATCAACTCTGCACATTAATTTTAAGCCGTTTAACTAACATAATTCAAAGTTTATCATATATAGTTTACTAGCTCAATGCATTTTACAATTTATTATTGTATATTTTTTATAAGAACTTGTTTGTAGTACAATGTCACGTTAAACATATTTGAATGATCTCTTGTATTTAAAATTACACATGAAAATTCCACAAGAAATACCATTTTTTTTCATGTTAATGTCGAATTAATGTAAGGAATTTATTTAAACTTGAAATCTTATGGCTTTTCTACCTAATTAATGTTATGAGACTGGAAGTTGTTGATTTTCACACAAACACCGCCTAATTATAATAATAGTAGAAGCCAAATGAGATCGCCCGCAAAGATATCTTCATTTTATTATCTGAAATCAACATATATATGTGCTAAAGTTGGTGAGGAAGCACTAATAGTAGAGGATGAGCACTTTATATAGAATTTACCCACTCCAAGAAATCTTCATTTTTCCGATGTGGGACAATCTAAACCTTTTATATTAGCTTTCCACTCAAATTTTCTTTGAAGTTCTTAATGTGGGACAAATTTATCACATCATTCTCACTTCACTAATTTATACATGATGAGAAATTGAAAATGGTGTAGATGTAAAAGGATTGAATAGTGAGCCTTTATTATTGAATCACGCCAATTGAAATTGAAGTCTCCATTCATAGAAACTAATTTAATCCAGTGAAACTAGAAACAAAAATATACAAAATGTTTATCTATTGGTTGATTACAAATTACAAATCACAACTTCAAATCTGTCATCAGTCCACTTTTAATATATAAGCAAAGAGTACTTTAAAACTCATAGTATATAAATGCTTAAATGAATAGAAAATTATAGAAGAACGATGATAGAATTCAATATTTGGGGTTTATGATATTATTTTTTGACATTGTTTTAATACCGGAGTTCAAGAAGAAAGAAGATAGGAGAAAGTTTTCAATTGGTTTATTTATTTATTTATTAGTAAAAATACGTAATTTTGATAAATCATTTAAATCACTTATTCAAAACTACGTAGTTTTGAGAGTTTGATTCACCTAAGCTTAGGTGAGTCGATTCACCTCCATTTTAACCTATGTAATATATGAATTATGAGCTTTTGATTTGAACATTTATTAATTTAAAATTCATAGTAAATTTTCTAATTTTGAAACCATAGATTATACGTTGAATTTGATATGTATGTATACATATATATCAAATGAGTATAATATATATGTAGTGTCATAACGAATTTTTAAAATTTATATAAATAAAAATAATTTGTAATGAATTATTCAAGTAACGACAAGATAAATTATAACCTAAAAATTTAATAATATTTTTTATTATAAATTTTTAGTTCCCGTGCAACGCACGGGTAGCATACTAGTTATTTGTAGAAAGTTTACAAAGATACTCAAATACTCATGAGAGAGATATTTTCTCCAAATCTCCTTTTTAAGTCACACTACGAATTCTTCAGTTGGTGTAACGTAATTTTAAAAATTATGCGACTGTGATATGTTCATTCACTGTAATTTCTTATTATAGTCAAAACTCATGATAAATTCCCTATTATTTTTTAATCATATCAGTAGAATAGCTTTATGATATTGGCTTTGAGCACGTGGGTCTCTTAATGCCACCCGTTACGTTCTGGATTGAGGGCCTAAATGAACCCCAAGACAAGAGTGGACAAAAACTACATTATTAACATGCATGTTAATGGTCTTTGTTCTAATGGTTTTTAGCTACAGCACATCATTTCACCTTGTAATGTATTATAGTATCTGTTTTTCTTATTAATATTATTTTGTCCCCAAAAACTTCCTGCAATATAATAATAATAATAATAATAATTCTAAGTATTTTGGAAGTTAAAAACGAGAATTTGCATGTAATAAAAAAGATTTACTATGCACGATCAACCACCTTTTGATAACAAATATAGATCACTAATATCATTAGAGAATTGATATACTCCGTATATCTTAATTTATAACTGACCAGTTATTGCAATTTAATAATATTATTGAGAATATAATAATATATATTATTTAGGGTTGGCTTCTATATGTTGTAGAAGTATATTAAATTAATTTTTTTTTTTGCCCACAACATATCACATTCCAATAAATTAATGTAATTGGGAGAAATTGTGAGTGAGTAGTCTTTAGTCGTGCATAAATCCTGCATCACGTATAATGCATAGTGGTGCAGCCATTATCACTAAACAAAATAAAATGCATTTATCTTAATTAACTATCTTGATTAGAGATTCTATTAATGATAATAGTGATGACAAAAATACAAGACTTTCTGGCGACACATTATTTGACAAGCTGACATCGCAGTGAATTTGATAATTTGTTTAATTTCAACCCACAAAGTCGAGATTCTAAAACTATATACACTTGCTATAAAGTTGTCAATACTATCAAATATTGAATCACAAATGTGATTTAGTATATAAATTAATTTTCATGAGAAGTTAATTTTTTTAGAGCTATAAAAAGTTAGTTAATATATAATTCGTAAATTAATTATATCCATTAACAACACTATAGTTTTAATTACCTTCATTTTTCATGATCTAAAATTTAACGAAAAATTACAATAATGAGAAAATGAATAAATAAGGACACATCTTGAGTTTGTACATGTGAAAGATTATTGAATGTCTATAGTGGGAGCATGCAGTTGTCAAATTATTGGTCCATAGCTATTGCTACTGTTACTTCAAATATATACTTGAATTACATATGGTTTGAAAAGACCCACATCAAACATATATATTTGTACTACTGCTAGTCAACAATGGTGTCTCATTCATATTTAATTTAATCCATATGTACTCACATACATGTGTCTTTCTTTACTCAAAAACTAAAAATAAATACACAAAAATGTGGACATAACATGCACACATATATATATAAATTACAATTTGAAAATCATGGTTGTAAATAAAATTTTGTCAAGATTCCTCTAGTATTATTCCTACACACAATCATCAGCTTCTTCATTCCAGAACTATGGGTTTTGGATCAATCACAAATAGTACTAGTTATTAAGCAAACCACGTTTCATGCACATTAATCATTTTTCTAAGACATTTCACAATGCAACGGTGTCGTTTCACATCCTCACCTAATTAGTTATTGTCTACTGTTCAACCAATCAGAAACCGCATCATCCAACGTCTCTTTCCCGCTTATCACTCGGTCGGAGCCAAACAGGGTAATAAAAAAAAAAACAATAATAACGGTCAGAGATCCATCTTTTTTAATGACCAATATACCCTAATGGGCCCGGACCGATTGGAGAGTTAACGCCTCAACTGTCAGTGGGTCCCGAGCCCAACAAAAGCGGCATATCCAGTAAATAAAAGAGAACAATAGGGTTAAAAATGTCGAAAAAAATAATGTAACATTTTCTTTCCCTGCCTATATAAACGACCTATACGAGCTCTATAGAAACCAACAAATTAACGAAGCTTCACATTCACTGATTCACTCACACTCTCTGTCGGCACTGCTTTTTCGACCGTTTTTCTCTCACAAGAGAGGCGGCTGCAGCGGTGGTCCTGGTGGTGGCGCCGCTCATTGGCCGTCGGTACCCACACGGTCGACAAACACGTACAATGCAGCACTCCGGCGGCGGCAGAGGTTGGTTCTGGTGGTACGGCTGTTTTTTGGCGGTGTTCTTTAACTGTTTTGCTGATTCTACTCAGCTCGGCCACCACAGTGCCGCCCCACAATGGCATCGCGCCACCGCCACCTGGTACGGCAGCCCCAACGGCGACGGCAGCTCTGGTAAGAACCCCAACCACACAATAATAGTTAAAAATATACATTGATCAGTTTAATTTAATTATTTGGAGAAAACAGAGCGAAAAATTGAAAATGTATGTATATGTTATGCAGGAGGGGCATGTGGATATGGATCGTTAGTGGATGTGAAGCCATGGAAGGCGAGAGTAGGTGCAGTGAGCAATGTTCTGTTCAAGAGCGGTGAGGGTTGTGGGGCTTGCTTCAAAGTGAGGTGTCTGGACAAAACCATCTGCTCCAAGAGGGCTGTCACCATTATTGTCACCGACCAGTCTCCGCCAGGCTTCACCTCTGCTTCTGGCCGCAGCCACACCCACTTCGACCTCAGCGGCGCCGCCTTCGGGCACATGGCTCTTGCCGGCCAGAACAACCGCCTCAGGAACCGTGGCCTCCTCCCTATTCTCTACCGACGGTACTAATTTATTTTATCAGTGGAGGAGGGCATTTTTGTCTTTTTCACATTCCTGGTTGCAGGAGTGCACATGCATGGATTAAGCAAAATGGTTAATATATAAATAATATATGGTTTGTGAGTGCAGGACAGCATGTAAATACCCGGGAAAAAACATAGCCTTCCATGTGAACACATGTTCATCAAATTTCTGGCTTTCGCTACTTGTAGAATATGAAGATGGAGATGGCGATATTGGATCAATGTATATAAGACAAGTACGTAACTCCATCTCTTTTTCTGCATCATGAAATATAAGTGTCATTTTTATTAAATTAGTTTGTCCAGAAGACAAAAGTGATTTCATGAACTGCATGTGCCACAGCTCAACATGTCTGAATTTAAACCAATTAGCTACTAACATATTCATTTGTTTTTACCGATAATCTATTCTTCATGATCAGTTGTATGAATCTCAGCAATCTTTCCTTGCATAATCAAATATTATCTTGATCAGTATGTTCAAAAACAATGTTTTAATGCACACCAAAAAACCAAGATCCATCTCTAGCTCATGATTAATATATTTCACTGACAAATTCGTTTATCGAATTCTTGAATAACAACTGTGTGATTGAAATTTGCAGGCAGGTTCAAGTGAGTGGATAGAGATGAAGCATCTATGGGGAGCAAATTGGTGCATTATTGAGGGACCATTAAGAGGACCATTCTCTGTAAAATTGACCACTCTCTCAACGAAAAGAACACTCTCCGCAAGAGATGTAATTCCAAGGAACTGGTCTCCAAAAGCCACCTACACCTCTAGACTTAACTTCTAATTATGGTCACAAACACCATATTAATAATTAAGCACTTGTTTTTTTTCAAGCCAAAAGCTAGCACAGAGGCTGGGGCTTCATTTTTTTCAGAGAAAAGTAGCTGTTGGTGCACAGAATGGGCATCCAATGCTCTTTCTTTTCTGGTTTTTTTTCTTTCTTTTGACTCCTATTTTCACATATATGCCACTATATTTTTTTCTCTTTTTGTAGTGTATGTTGTAAGTGAAGCCCTCTTCAAAGGAGAGAGAGCGCATTTGGTCATTGGTGAGCAAATAATTTATAGGCCATGTGGTTTAATAAATATGGACCTTCTCATTGTACTGATTGGAACCTTTTGCTCTTTGTATATTTATTTCTTTATTTTCTGTGCTGATTCAGTTCAAGACTGATCAAGAGTAGATCTGGCTGCTGTATTATTTATGACATTTGTGAATGGTGGGTCTTAAGCTATAATGCGAAAAAGGAAAGGGGAATGAAAATAATGCTCTGTTTTTTAGTTCCTACATTGAGATTTTTCTGATAAATAATACAAGTTCTATCTTGAGATGTTGACAGAGATATGGTAACAAATTCACTGCATTTTATGAAGCAAGATCGATCTGTGAACAAATGCAAATGCAATAATTGATGTTTTGTGACAACACATGAAATTGGATCTCAATTACATGTTGGTCTAAAAGGGGCTCATTTGGTTTTTGGACTATGAGACATCAAAATCTCCAAAGAAATGTGAGTTTTGTCCTTAACAGAAATGGTTCCGTGAATTCTGTGGGGCTCCATTTCATTTTCAAGAGCAAAACAAACATGAATAGATAATATATATTTAATACAACTAAACATAAATGAATAAGTAAAGTTTGATTCCAGTCACATGCATGATGCAACAAGACCAGTGGGTGGTGACAAGAACAGTGTGGCCACCGCACGTGGCGGGGTCCAAATATAAATCATCTTATCTTTGAATAAATAGGAGACTTTTGACGCAAGAAACTCAGAATTAAAGAAACAGGTTTCTCTGTTCTTACCGTTATGTTTTTCACTGTTTAGACTTACGATTCTACGGTACATTTAGGAGATGAATGCCTACAGATAAAAAGATAAACCCAAAATGTAGATGTCATGAGGATTGCAATTTC
This sequence comes from Pelargonium cotyledonis, assembly GCA_036897625.1. Taxonomy (NCBI): domain Eukaryota; kingdom Viridiplantae; phylum Streptophyta; class Magnoliopsida; order Geraniales; family Geraniaceae; genus Pelargonium; species Pelargonium cotyledonis. Next base: position 3,835 of record JAYMTA010002582.1, on the reverse strand, counting down.
AGGAAAGAAGCAAATTCACAGCCACATTGCTGGCATATATAAAAGAATATATAGGTATCTGAACTTATTCTCCATAATGAATGGTAAGCACGATACTAAACTATAATGAAATGGTAAAAACAATAAAAAAAAAATAATTAAAGAATCAAAATGGGTGTGTGATCAAGAATCAGCAACAGACTCAGTTCGTCACTCAACATCTACAATTCGATCAACTGCAGGTGCAGCACGAGCCAATGCTTTCTTACGATCAGCACCAGCAGCATTTTTCTCGGGGTCTTTCTCAGGCATAGAAGGCTTGTCCCCAGCAGCTCCAGCTGCAGCTTGTTCTGGGCTTTTCCCATCCTTGGCATCCTTCACTTCCTTTGCGTCTTTTTTCTTTCCATCCTTGCCATCTTTGCTATCTTGCCCAGTTTTGACATCTTTTCCATCTTTGCTATCTTTCCAATCTTTGCCGTCTTTACCATCTTCGCCTTCCTTTGCAGGTTTGGGAGGGGGAGGCATCATGTGTAGTGGTGGGTGCTGTTTGAGCTTCAAAAGAATTTGTCGCATCCTAGAAAGATCAGTGGGTTTCCCAGGCTTTGGTCCCTGAATGACCACAACTGAAGGTTTTTTGTCAGGGTCTTTTTTCCCTCTTTTCTCAATATTAGGAACCTCACGAGGAATTATCTCTGCTATTGCTTTCCAGTAATGTTTGTCAGCTTCTTTGTGGAATTTCTCTTGATTGGTCAAGTAGAGCTGCAATAAGAATATTCATGATTCAGAGATAAGAAGCAGAAAGAAGTGCATCAAACAAGACATAAAGCAATGTACAGACAATGAATGCGGGAGTTCTACCTTCTCTCTTTCTCTGTTCTGAGCCATGTTAGTTTCACAATTAAGTTTTCTTTTCTCATAGAAAGCTTTTTTATACTCATCGGCTTCATGAATGATCTGATTCCGCATCTCTTTCTCCTTTTTCTCCTTCTCCTCAAGATGGATTGCATTTTGGCTGCACTAACAGACATCAGAATTACATTCTGAAGAATAATGCAAGATGGCATTACAGGCAATATGATTTATAAGATATTTTTGAACCAACAAAACTTCGCAAGCTAACAGTCACTGCACACGAGATCAATGTAAGCTTCATTATGATACTTTTTCCAAGCTGTATAATAATTCTTTATCCATCTCCTACAGAAACTATAGGTTTCAGATAAAAGAATACCTTGTCACAACAGAGACTAATATGAGCACACATATTTTATCAAATTCTCAAAAAACAGAGATAAAGCCTCCAATCAATCAAAAAAAAAAAAAAAGGGGATACAAATACAAAAATTTCAGATCACAAAAGATAAGAATATATTCAAGAAAAAAAAAAACATTATAATCTATGAAGACCATGAGCTAATACAGCATGAATAACACAATCCAGTACAAACAGAAAAAAGACATATACATCCTGAAATTAATTTTTGGGCAAAGGTAATAGAGCCATAGTGTTTGTTAGACTAAGAATACTGAATATATTCTATACTAGCATGTGCACACACACTCTTCCATTTTATTTTGTAGTCTTGATCTCCTCCTATCAACATCACCCATAATCCGAGTCAATGTAGCTAGCCAATCCATCAATGTTCACTCCAAACATAAGCAAAGCATATAAAGTGCTTCAGAAATATTGTAATAGCCATTTCAATCCCTGCCAATCTTGAGTCACTCATATTCCATCTCATAATAACAATTGCTCGCATCACACACAGTAAATATACATGAAATCCTATTGACTGCATCTTTTCTTGAATTTATTCAAGACCATGAAATACAATCACTCAATATTGAGATAACTCCCATTTTTTCTAAATTTTTTACTCATTCTAAAATGATTCCTTCAAGTAATTTCCCTCCTAAACTTATCACGACAACTTCCTTTTTTGTCCTGTATATTTTCCAAAATACTATTTTTCACAATCAATGCAATATTTTCAAATACAAACATACTAAATTTCAAAAGCTCCACAACTTACTCCAAATGACTAGATAAAATCTGATATACGGATCTAGAAAACTAAGATACTAACTGAGAAACCACCTAAAATGGGGAAGATTTAGAGAAACTTTATTTTGTATCAAACCATTACGGCAACTTCAATATCAGTTAAGTTGGCTAATAAATTATACTATTATTACATTTACCATTTTGAATCAAGGCACAAATTACTACACAGGTTATAAACCTTCATTCTAACAACTGAACTAGCGATCAATATCATAACCTGAAGAATACTGGCCAATAAACAAATACATAGTTTCAAACTCTGCCAAGATTTATACGCTATTAGCATCATGTAAAAACATACAACTACCCCCCATTTTCTTACCATATATGCATGATTCATAGACCAAACAAAACAAAATCTAGTACATGTTTTCAAGGCTAGCTAAAATCCGTCATCTTAGCTAATTAAAAGGCTGCATTATACACAAATGTAACTGCTAAGCTCATTAAGTTCATACACAAACCATACTTACAAGACAACGACAACGTAGTTGTCATACAAGCATGATCCTCACAGATATAAATGTACTCTTTAACAACCCTCCCCAACTAACACCCTTACCTCAATTATGTTCAGATCAACAAAACCAATGCTAAATAAGAAAGTAAAATAAAAGCACCATTTTGCAATGCAGCTTGAACAGACAACAAGGTAAATAGGCAAAACCAAAAATAGAGAGCGTCAAAAAATATAATGGTACGATCCAGCTTAATCAAACACAATTCAATATACATTCACAGAGCTACAACAGCTAAGTTCCAAAATGTCTCGATCAAAATTCAGGTAAATGAAGCTCACCGGCGCCACTCGAGGAACGCAGAGCCTTCCTCTTGCATCTGCTCGGGAGGGGGCAGCACCGGCCCATCGGAGGTGAAGATCTCGCCATCTTCTTCCCCGTAAGCCTTGACATTCCCATTCGACTCGGGCTGGAATGGAGTCCCGAAATCCGGATTGTAAGCGTCTGTAGATTGGGGTTGGTTGTTGACGGAGGCGAAGTGGGCAGCTCCGTCGTCCTCATCAGCGACTGGGGGCGGCGGGTCGGCAGTGAAATCGTCGTCGGGGACAGAGTAGTTTGAGTTGTAGCCCGTGTAAGCGTCGTCGTCGAAGGGGCGTGAGGACTGGCGATCGATGCCGTGGTGTACCTCGCCTTCGTTGCTTATAGTGTCGAAAGACGCCATTTTGATTTGGTCGCAGAGCTGATTCGTGATGGGTTTCGCAGAGGAGAATGTGCGGATGAATCGTTGGGTTGGGATCAGATCGAAGACGAAGATGGCAGAAGAGAGAAAGTGGATGGTAAAAAGTCTCTGTTTGTTTCTCGAGATTTGGTGACACGAAGCGGAGAGAGAAAATACTCAAATATGCAGCAAATGCTTGAAAGTGGGAACTCAAAACGACACCGTGTCGATGCGTATGTGGCAGTTGATTGAAATAAACGAAACCAATGATTGCGTTAAAACAAAACCAAAAACTATAATAAAGAAGTGTTAATTTCAACGAATTTAATTGCTAAATAGATTGAGCCAACTACCAATTTTGGTTGCTGTACCTATGGAAACCACATATAGACTGAGAGATTGACCCTATAGTTAATAGGAATGTTCAATAAACCGAATCGCATAGCTAAACCGAACCAAATCTTTTAAAATCAAATCAAACCGTTATTAAAAGTAAATCGCAGTGTATATTTAAATAAAACCGAACCAAACTGCTCTACTAGCGGTATAATTTTTTTTCAAACCGCTCAAACATAACCGACCGCCCATAAATAAATAACTCTAACATATATA